>JASANC010002661.1:0-19493 GCA_030248135.1 Theristus sp. LFF4_11 | reverse complement strand
TCATTGATGAAAACAATGATTTGTAACAAAAAAATGCATAGACGACACTTATTTTGAACATAAATATTCAGCGGCGACGTGGTGACGTTTCGATCACCAGTCGACCCGAAAGAGCCGTCTTCTGCAAACGAATTTCGGCGATGCCGGAAGACCTCCCGTCGAGCGCCGTACCGACCCGAGACAATTGGACTACGAGTGGCAGCACGGCGAAATGGCCACCAGCATGAAACTGCTACGATTGACGGTCCGGTCATCGTCGCTTGATCGTAGTTAAAGCGGCACTCATGAAGGCAATATCTAGTGACGCGTAGCTGTGCTACGTTACAACCTAAGGGGCATTCATGAAGCAGCATTTAGTGACGCATAGCCATGTTACAGCATAGCCACGCGGTCACTAGATACTGCTTCATGAATGCCGCTATGCATTGTAGCTATGCTGTCACTAAATACGACTTCATGAATGCCCCTTTAGTTTCACGTTCGTGTGTTGCTTTGTCGGCTGCGGAATGACTCGACTACTACTGCTGGACAACAACAATGTATGGCAGTTACGGTCAGATCACCTATGAAAGCGGGAAAACGTGTCCGGCACTCGTGGTGTCAGTCTGCAGCTGAAAAAGCAAAAAAAAGACGTGACAAACGCCTCTATCAGTAACACCGTTCACAGTCACGTATTCTTAGCTCGAGCGCGTTCATGTTTTTTCACAGGTGCCGAAAGGCCACGTATTCGTCGACGGCGACAATCGTGGCGTTTCAAACGACTCGCGCGTTTTCGGCCCCGTCTCATACGGTTTGATCTCCTGCCTACTCCGCTATCGGGTGAATACACATACAGTCCTAACTCTAAATTATAGGCAATCAGCTGATTGGTTGATCACGATCAGCTGATGTGTCGTCGTCGTGAGCACCACCATAAGCAGTCGTGGTGATCACGCAATATGCGTGCTTTCTGTACAGGACAGACTGCAGTTGCACGGAAAGCATGTATCACGTGATCAGCAACCAATCAGCTGCGATTGTCTGTAATTTATAGTTTGTAGCTTTCCGTTTTTCTCTTAGTTTTTTTAGGTCGAACGGAACACGTACTTTTCTTGACAACAACGGTTCTTTTCTGTGTTTTATTCTTTTTTAGATATGGCCAATTTATCGGATCGGATGCCTGAAATCGGAGCAGTACGAAAATCTCTGAAAAGTTCCAACAACACCAACATCGATCAGCTAACACAAAGTGTCTTGTTGTACATTTGTTTTAATTCATTGAAAGTTCCATTTACATGTTGTTTGCAATCGCAACGGCTAAAGAAGAACGTGTTTATTGCAAGCACACAATAGGTCAATTAAAGGGGCATTCATGAAGACACATTTAGTGACCGCACAGCTTTGTTTTAACACAACTGCGCGTCCCTAAATACTGCTTCATGAATGCCGCTTTCGCCTTTCAACTGGTACCTCCTGCGCAGTTCAAATTAGTTATTTCGTAAATTCGGTACTGAGCGACTATGACTTACAATCCATGTACCGAGATGTATCCGTTGGTGTTGTAGCAAGCAAACATATACCTGCTGATGTTAATACCGGAAAAATAGTCCGACTGTTTTGTTCCGGTCATGTTTTTAAAAAGATTTTTTTCGAACAACACACAATCAAGATAACTGAAACGTTTGTGCCGAGCTCCAAGTGTGGTAGACCACACCACTCACTCAGTGGGCCTAAAATTTTGACTTGGGCGACTAGATGTTGATATTGACACATGTTCATAGTAACAGCTCAGTTAAAAGTTTAAGAAACAATGACGAAACAAAAAGTATTCCTAAACATACAAGATTTGTAACAGCAGAAAAAATTAAATTGAGAGTCACAAAATAATGATAAATAAAAACCAATATGGAAGCCTGTTGGTTGGAAATGTTGCAGAAAAATCATCGCTCTTAAACACAAAAGTAAGAGTAATATTTATTCATTTTGATTCACTTGTTGTTTGGCGAGTTTGATTTATTGCTGTAATTTCGAGAATAATAATAAATGTTTCATTTTTTTCACACAAAAAAAATTGTATTTTCTTAGTACAACTGAGCGACATGAGACAATTTGACTGGCTATTGTGTTGTTGTTGTGCAAGCCCCGCCTCGAGCACAAACACGGTAAGCGATTTATGTCAGTAAAAACGTTTGCCGCATGCGAATCATTTTTATGTGCTTATTTTCATGCAATTTCGATTTGTATTCAAGGCTTCATTCAACTCAAATCATCCAGTCAATCAATCTGTGAAGGCTGTCTTGTTAATCAAAGGTGACTTGTCCACTTTGCCGTCAGCGAACTGAGAAAATGGCAATACGGATGCCCAATGACACAAAAATACAATGAAGGAAGGATTCGCTAGCAGATTTTTTTTACGATTCAGCAAATTCTGCTCTTCCAAAAACAGCTGTAAACAATTCATTTTTAGCGTTCATCAATGACAAAATTAATGTTTGTCTGCTGGCTATGGGCAAAAACGGATTTTTGATCACTGCTTCTACTGGGTGATCAAATTGCATTGAAAAATAGGAAAAATCATAAATTTCTTTCAAATCATGGCGTAAAATGGTAGTGTCAAATCATGGTATGGTATTTTTGTGTCCAGTGCGTGGGCCGTAAAAATCCAAAACACAAAAAAGTTGCGGAAACTCCATTCGCACATTTCGTCCACCAATCAGACGAACTGCGGCGAATGCTGGCGTTCCACGGTTGTCGCGTCGCGCGGCCGATTCTGGATGGAGACGGCCGTGTCGCGCGCGGACGGCGTCGTCGTCAGCGTCGCGACGCAGTCGACCGGCGGTGTCCGCTGTTGTCCGTCCGTCGTTGTAGTGACGTCGATGTCGCGCTGCGAAGCGTCACCGCTCATAGTCAGTGGCATTACTGAACGGTGGCGAGTATCGTCATCATCAGCGAACGGATTTCGTATCACGTCGACGCTTAGCTGCTGCTGATGCTGCTGCTGATGCTGATGCTGATGCTGCTGCTGATGCTGCTGCTGATGCTGATGCTGCTGCTGTACGCCGCCATCATCGAGCACCATCAACGGTCGGTCGTCAACGTTCGCGTCAAGTTGACCGACCACTGGCGCTCGTTCGTAGCGTTCTTCGTCTCGCTGTGTGCCGGTGTCGCGTCGCTCCTCTTGTTGTTTGTCGTCGATTTCTCGAGCGTCATTTGTTGTGTTCTTCGGCTGAATACAGTTGCAGCGCACGACGCCGCACAACACACGCGTGCACCGCCATAGACGCTCCGGGCGTGGTTGTTGTTGTTGTTGTGGTGGTGACTGCTCGCCATTGGCGCTACTCGTGTGACGTTTGTCAGCGGCAAACGGTTGGCAGGAGTCGTCTGCGGGAAACGTTTTTTTTGTGAATGAACAACAATGCGCCGCGGTGTAATCAAAAAGTCTTCAGTTCAGATGAGAAATTTTGTGACAAGTTTACGCGTGTGTTCACGATCGATTACGATAGACTTCGTGCAGTTTTTCCAACCATACCCGACGAGCGATGTGTGTTGTTGTTGTTGTGACTGTCGCTAGCGGCGGCAGCGTCTCCGTGTCGCGGACAGGGCGACTGCGCGAGGAAGCGTTGCCAGAGCGCCTCCGTCAGTTCGGTGCAGAACATGACGCCGGCATGCGCGGCGATCATGCGCAACACGAACACACCGTCGACCTTGATGTACGTCCGCAGGAAGCGTACCACCTGCGCCTTGCGCTCGCGGCGGAAGATCTCCGGGTGTTCGCCGGTCAGCTCGAGGTGGCGCATCAGGAATCTGAAAATTTCTGAATTACTTCCAATCACTGCAGTCACCCCAGTTGAACATGTTGTTGTTGTTGTTGGGATTTTTAGTCGATGTTTTTTAGCCATCAGGGCTAACCCAGAGAAGCGTACCAGAACGCCATTAAGTAGGGCGCCCATCGAGTTTTTCGTCTGTCATTAAGTGCCTATACACCCCTCGGCGGGGCTCGATCCCCCGAGCGCACAGACTGCAGTCTAACTCACTACCACCAGGCCACAAGCGGTGAACATATGAACTTTCAGTACATTTTCATAAATGGGCTAAAAATGCAGCAGTACACACTGTTTTTGCTTTTTAAAATCAAAATTCTATTTTTTGGTCACTGTTTGGCTCTCTGCTTGGCACCACATTTGGTCGAGTCCGTGGTTTGATACCATCATTTGACTGCATTTGGGGTCCAACTTCCATTTGCCGTGTGTACCTCAGTCTATCGTGGTCGGTCAAGCAGATGCTGAACCAGTACAGTCCATCTAAGACGGCCATTGCCAGCAGCAACGTGAACCACATCCATAGTAGAATGAAGATTTTCTCGTTGAAAATGTTGATCACAAGAACGCACTGAAAACAACGGGGGAAGCTAGAGGCAATGCAAGTGTTTTTGTTACCGTCTCAGATTTTTTTTAACCTTTTAAGGCTTTTAAATTTTTTAAATTTTAATTTAAAAAAATGAATTTTGTTGACTGGACTCTACTGGCCAATTACTTTCACGGGACGCACCTGTACGGTGTGCCGTTGGTTGTGCCCGAGCACTCGCACTTCGAAATCGCACAGTGTAACACGCGGAAAATTACCGCTCGTCTGCCAACTGCGGCGGTTCACAAGATCCCTGCGTTTGATTCACATTACTTTTCGGAAAAAATTTTAAATTGTGCGTTTAACGTTATTGAGTCCACACCTTTATTGCGCTGACTTTAAAAAGAATAAGTCTACATCAGCACACATACGTTTCTTTACGTTTAGCTGTGCCCAGGAAGTTTGTTAAAAGTGTAGACCTAAAACAGAGTCATCCGTGCCCGCACAGAAGCATGATGCATCACGTGACCACCAACCAATCAGCTGATTGCCTATAATTGATAAAGTTCAAATGTAATGGAAAAGCCGACCTGAGCACATCAAAGCCGTACAATGAGTATGTCCGATCGGACTGCAGGAAATGATTGATCATGAGCAAGTTGAACAGAATGTTGAGCACGTATGCGAACTTAACAACCAGGTATAGTCCCGTAACGTAGCTGTCGTAGTAGCGCACGTTGAAACATTTGAACACTCTGAGAAAAAAATGCAACACATGCTCTTCTATTTTGGTCGCCAGACTCAATGCGCGCATAGATGTAGGTAAACAGTTTCATTCATAATCCAAAATAATCGCGGGAATAATCTAAAATCGGGAAAGTGGTCCGAGTCTCTAAAATAGGTCCGAGTCATTTAGGTGACTTTGAATTGCCACATAAAGATCGAAACTATTTCCTTTCACGTCTGGAAACCTATTGAGTCGAAGAACTGAAAAAGTTGACAATAGCAAGTATGTAGCAACACCTAAATCGTCAATAAATCGCAAAGCCTACACGTCGCTGGTCCGCTCTTCAAAATTTTAATTTTTTGGTTGAATCGAGAATAATTGGCTGGCGCCCAAAATAGGTGTCGCTCGATTGTGTCGCTGGTTTTCAACGACTGTGCATACACACAACCTGTGCAGTGTATACTGCGTGCGACTGTTGGCCGAGTGCTGATATCGCAGACAGGCCTCGATGTGTTTCGACAGCGAGTCGATGATGCGCTGCCGAAGATCCGGCTCGATCGAGTCCTTGTGGCACGCCGCTGAGATGATGTCGTGCAGGCGGATGCCTGGTGGTCATTCTCACACGGTCTTTCGCGCTCTATCTTATCTATTGTACTTTTTTTACTGCTTGCTATTTTTGTTGTTGTTGTTGGGATTTTTAGGCGATGTTTTTAGCTGGGGCTAACCCAGAGAGAAGCGTACAGAACGCCATTGAGTAGGGCGCCCATCGAGTTTTCGTCTGTCATTAAGTGCCTATATATCGCTCGGCGAGGCTCGATCCCCCGAGCGCACCGATTGTAGTCTAACGCACTAAAAACAGGCCACGAGGCTATATGCGAAAAATGTTGGATAAACCACGGACCCCGGATATACAAACATCCAGAATTACATTTGTTGCTTGCCGAGGATTTCCAATCGGAGTGGGTTTTGTTAAAAAAAATTTCAACACCTGCACTGACCTGATTTGTCGTTCATTAGACGCCACAACATGCAAGGAATGTAGAAAAGCAACGCTTCGGCAAGCAGAAAAAATGGCACCTGCAACGCTGGAGCAGTGCAGTTCACGTTTTCGACAACAATACGCAAACAGTAAACTTATGTATTGGGGCGCAAATACAGCGGTGTTGGTGGAGCATTCTCGAATATTACGATTTTGGACCACATGCCATATCGTGGCTGGATCAGGTGAGAATAAACAAAACAAAAATGGCGACCGAGGAAAAGGTCCACTGCTCTTCATAATAGCACAATCAGCAAGAACGTGCTGGTGCAAGTTCTTGCCCGACAAGTTTTTCGGTGTGTGCATTTTGCGGTGCAAACAATAATTAATATCATACTCGTCGCGGTATACCGAAATACACACAACGCCACCAAACTGCGTTTCGCCAACTAACGCAAGAGACCGAAACAAACAGACTATACACACCCACTGATAATAGCTGATTTGCAACTCCTCCCGGTCGGCGTAGTCTGTCGGAATCTGATGTTTCATCGGGACCCAATAGGTGTTCTGCGCCCAGCAGTACATCTCAGCGTATGCCTCCCACGAGTTCGTGAACTGCGCCGGCACCCAGCATTCCAGCGGGCGCCCGCCGAACTGAAAAACAATCTCTCGTTCGTTCTTTCCAAATAATTTTTTTTCAAATCTTCTGCAAATGTTGCAAGTGTAATTGTTTGAAAAAAAAACAGCTTGCAGATGTGTGCGGTTCCAAATGTACCGCCATGCACTGCACAATTCTGGTGATGTGCCATCTCGAGTAGATTGTTTTTTTTTTCGGGGGACCATGCACGGCAATGTTGCACCGTCATCACACACAAACACGATAAAGATACATAATAAGCAACATTATGTATGATTTTTTATTATGGTCCCGCAACTCAATGCGCGCATAGATGGGTAAGCAGTATCATACACTTCGATGGAATTCAAAATTGGCAAAGGGATCCGAGTTCCCTAAACAACGCCGGGTCACTTAGGCTATTCTGAATTACCACAATCACATGCAGATTGAAACTACGTTTCCTTTCACGTCCACAACCGCATTCGTCGCAGGTCGCAGGTCTTCAAGAAAAGATAATATATGTACATATTTTAGGACACCAGCGGTATGTTTAACGTGTGTGCGCAGTGCAACAGTTGCAGCCGAAAACATCTATGTATGACCTATTTTTTAAACGTGTCCCACTGAAATGACGTCATATGCCGCCAAACATGCGCTTGCCGTTTACAACAAACCAGACTTTCCGTTTCGCCCGATTTTTTCCCGTAAGTAAATAGTGAATGTCGAATCAGTCACACCAAACTGAAATTTTAGTGCCTGGTACTTTGACCAACGGGCGTTTTTAAAGCAAATGACGTCATTTCAGTCCGGACACGTTTGAATAAATGCACAATACAAACGTGAAAGAGTCGACCTGTTTAAAGCTGACCAGCACGGCCATCATCACGAGGAAGCTGCTCGTGTAGAAGTAACTGAGCCGATCGACGAAGTCATCGTCGCGTCTGTATTTCAGGAAGCTCAACGCTCCGAACATATTTTGGAACACCATCGCGCCGAACTCAAGCGCGGCAGCTTGCGTGAACAGGCCACCCTCGCGGTTATACCCTGAAAAAAATTTAATGATAAATCTATTATTTAAAATATTTTGTCCGTTGTTCTCGGTTCCACGAACCCTCTCACAGCAGGTTACACACGCTGTGTTGAAACTGACGAGCAAAAAATTACACAACAGAACAATTCTTGTAAAGGCGTAATGAATGCGCAACGTACTTGTAAGATGGTGATTTTGCACGTGTGCATGCATGTGCACACCTAAATCCCGCCCCCTCTGCAAACGAAGCGAACATCATTGCCCATTTTTTCTGTGCGTGTGCGCTGGGTTTTCAGTTTTCACTCTTGAAGTTGGCGGCACTACAGAAATCTGGCGTTTTTTAAAGACATCGGATGGCGTGGCTAGATTTTCAGTGTTCGTGCGCTGTAAATGTGTTTTTTTTGCGTGTGAAAGTGCAAAAATTACAGAAAAAAGCGTGTTAAAAATGCGGTCACACACAAAGACAAACTTCCCCGTGTATTCATCAGAATGCCCCATTCAGTTAGAACATGATCTTTTGCGAAACGTTCAGGCTTATTAAGTGCTACTGTTTCCATCGGCTCTCGACACGATCTGCAACTGCAACTACCGTAATCCATCGAAAAGAGGTGTGACAAATGAACGAGTGCCTTGAAAATGTAATTTAGTGTTGACGAGTGTAACCAACCAACCAATACAGGCGTGTACGGTTTGGTGGAGCCGTATAACTCCGTGGAGTCTGTTCATTTGGTATTATCGTTTCAGGAAGACCGGAGGCACAAAAGTTTCACGCCCTAAGGAAAACCCCCACACCGAACCGAACAAAACCCAGCACACGGCGAAATGTCTACCGTAACCTAATTTTGAATTCCGTGAAACCATTTCCTATGCCCGTGTGCAATCGCATTAAGTCCCGGAAACAAAATAAAAGATAATATTCGACTATATGGTTTTTGTTTCACCGTCCATTGAGAAACTAACGTTTTTGTCGACGCTCAAGTCGCGGCGGTCTTGTCATTAAATATGCTGAACAACAATGCAGCGTTCATGAAGCATCGAATTGAAGATGACGCCGACGATGAAGAAGTTTACATGAACGCGTGCATTCATGTTCGTGGTGGGTGAACTCAATATAAAATACAAAATAGTATACGCGTTTCGTCTTCGTGCTTTTTCGCGCGCTTGTCTTAAAGAATGTCATCGAACATACTATCTCTACATGTGTACAGTAAAATCTGAGAGGTTCCATGTGGATCCATTATTCATTTTATTGCAATGTGATCGCTGATGACACAAGCAGGTCCACAAAATAATCCTGAAAAAACACTTTAAAAAGTGAATGTGCGAGACACTGAAATAACGTCTGTCTGATGACTTGTAAACCCTGGTCAGCTGAACGCAAAAGTCGGTTCAATTTGCATTTGCCTTTTTGAATGTTGTGATGTAATTCGTGATTTATTAACAAATGTGCGACCTTGATTAATACAAAAAGACGATCCAGTCTGGAAAGAAAACAAAAAGAACAAATTATTTAGCTCATTCACATTTTCCGCAAAAGAATGCCCAAAATGCGCATGATTCGCACGGTATCCACCGTTCGCCGGTCTTTGCACGATCGTCCATCAAGTAATCTTTAGAACAAAGCTGGACATAAAAAATTTTTCAAAAGAGTTTTCAAAAAAGAGCGAATTATATATTGTGGATTTATTCAAACGTGTCTAGACTAAAATGACGTCATTTGCTTTAAAAACGCCCGTTTGTCAAAGTACAGGCACAAAAATTGCAGTTTGGTGTGACTTATTCGACATTCACCATTTGCTTACGGGAAGAAATCGGCTGAACGGAAACTCTGGTTTGCAGTGAACGGCAAGCGCATGTTTGGCGGCACATGACGTCATTTCAGTGGGGCGCGTTTAAAAAAACAGGTCATACTATTGCTAGGTCAAGCTTTTGCTCATCCATTATCTTCAATGAGTAATGACAAAAAAAACTGATCGATATCGATACCTTTCAATGACGATAATGAAGCCGGAGATTCCGTAAATCCATGCTTGCGTTCATATATTCAACTTTCTATCACCATGATGGACGTCTTTTATGAACGCGTTTTTCAGCTCGGATACACCGGCCGGACCACCCGCAAACGACAAGAAAAAAACACGATAAATATGGGTGAAAGAAAACACAGCAGAAACGGAGTGGAGGCTTGAGCGACTGAAAATGATTTCCTATTAGGTTTGGCTGGCGAACATTCGCTGTCGAACAAGCAAACTAGCATGACACGCACTTTAATAACGATGAAAACAAAACCATATGATATGTTGGTACATACATGCATGGATGAAGTGCACATGATTTGTTGAAATATGTACCACATGCATACATCAAATGTTTGGTTTTCCCAGCCATGTTTCTCTTTTTGAAGCTTCCTGTTTTTTAAACCAATCAATTATGTTTTAAAAACAATTAAGATCTGTAATGTGGTCGTCGTTTCCGCTTACTGAGAAAGTATTCAGTGTAATTGATAAAGGTATTGTAAAGGTATTGTATTGTAAGGATACGATTTTAATTATTTTTTATTCCTTTCTGACTAAAAGGGTTACCTTTTAAAAAGCATGTATAGATAGCTTACTGATGCAATGGTCCTTTCTTTTTGTTCTGCGACTCAAAGTGTTTCCAGACGTTGAAGGAAATCAGTTTCATGCTGGGTGCAGCAATTCAAAGCAACCCTGGTGACTCAACCGTATTTCAGGGACACGCGTCACTTCACCAACTTTGAATTCCCGCGTCAGGCATGAAATTGTTTACATTTTCATGCGCGCATATTTAGTCGCAGAACCAAATTAAAAGATAATATACCTAGCATTTTAGAATCAATCACTCTACACCTACATAGCAATGCTACAAACTTCAACGTATCAAAATACACTTTAAAATCGCAATTTTCAGGATAGAAGCAAAGTGTATCATTTTGAGTGTACCGTGTTACATACTTAAAATTGTATCAAACGGGGAAATGGATGTGCATTGAGAAAGTTTGTAACGTACGCTCAAACATGTGCGATTTTCAAGAGTGCTTAGCTATCTAAAATAAGCGTCAGGAAGAGATGAGCTATGAGACGTGATACAAAAGCGGATAGCTTCGGTGCTCTCGAACCTGTATCGCATGCACTGATGCTTCTGACTTTCATATCAAAAATTAACCATGCTGCTGTTTGTTCTTACAGTGAATGGATAATATGCAGTGATGTTGGGATGATATGCAGCTGCGACGAGACATGTCGACGTGCAGATCCGACATGATGTTGTACATGCGTACGTACATACATGTATGTAGTATCTGATAGTATATACATAGTACATGTAAGACACTGATCGTTTTGAACAAACGTTTTGATGCTTACCCCTGGACTTTATCTGTCAAATGTCACCTACTTGCTTTCAAAAACTCAGACAATATGAAAGATTAAAGCAGCCTCGATCAGAAATCACCTGACAGATTCAGAAATCTTTGAACAAGATCAAAAAATCAAGAATGTTTTATTATTCGACGCAGGTGGCTAATTCGTTTTAATGGTGTGTTGAAGATGTGTGTTTTTCTTGTAGCTGGTAGATCAGAATGTGAAAGCTCTGTGCGCGGCATGAAACGTGAAACGTAACGGTATGTCTTCGCGTTGGCCTCCATATGCACAGCTGCGTGCATCGACTACTTATTCGAATCCCGACAGGTGGGGGTGTTCAGTGTTCACTGCGTACCACAAAGGTCCAGGGTAACCGGCCATAGCCTGGTGTTCACTGTTCACCAGCATCTGTCGACAAACAATGCCGCAGTATCGGTTAACCAAAAAACGGACTTTCACGATTCGCGAAGACTTTTCAAATTTGCAGCTTTGCATTGCGTAATGCAGTGTAAAGGGGCATTCATGAAACAGTATTTAGTGACCTCGTGGCTATGATTTAACACAGTTATTATCTTTCATTTTGGTCCCGGTTCTCTATGCCTTTGCACACAGGGATAGGAAAAACGTTTCAAGAATCCGCGGGAATTCAAAATTGGGTTACGGTAGCTGACGAAAGACGTCGGATGACGTCATGCGTCTGGTCTGGTGTCCGGCTTTTCCCCAACGCGTGAAACTTTTGTGCACGCGGTCTTCCTGTAACGATAATACACTACATTGTGCGCGTCACTAAATACTGCTTCATGAATGCGCCTTGAATCGACGGCTGCGATTGTTCCAAAGTATCAGATGCGTACTTAACGTATACTGCGCAATACGCATGTATTTCGGTATCGATTGTGGAGCAGAAGTAGTGTCGCTAAAATTGTGCAATACTCCCGGAATATTGTAAGCTGGATTATGGTCAAGGCGAAGACAGCAAGACACACACTTCCATGCATCCACTTCAATTTTCTAAGTTAAGCCGAGAAGCACAAAGAAAAAAATTTTTTGACAAAGTTCCACATCACAAAACAGGCAAGCATCGCGGAAGCGCTTTTTCTCACGGAAAACCTTTCCGTTTTTGCGTTGGAGGTAAGAAAATTCGTTTGTCCTTGTTTTTTTCACCATCCGTCATCGTTTAAGTAAACGTTTAACAGATCAAGAAAACCGAACTGAAAACCACCATGTGACACGATATGCCTCTGCAAATAGCGGTTCGTCAAAAATGCATTCGTTTATGTGTGAATTCCGCCTCTTACCAGCGTTCGCTAAACTGTACAAAATGCTGTCACGAATTGAAAAATTCAAAGAGTGATTTGCGAGAACACTTTATTGAAATGATCAAACAAGCTTAAAAACAAAAAGCCTCAAAACAGTGATCGAAAGTGATGAAGAACTGCAGAATATTTAGCGAAACAGTTGCCTCAAATAAAAACCGTTATAGTTTGCACATGGAACAGACCGGAAGTTTGATGGTTCGCGTGTTTAGCCACCGCGAACTTTTGACCGTTGAGAATAACAAATCGAGATTTTCCCCAAAAAATAACCAAAGATTTGCACTTTCAAATCCAATGGATTTTTCCTTGTGTGTAATGTACCGTAAAGTCTTGCATATACATAAGGTTCCTCCCACTTATAAGACCCCCACCCAAAAGTGGGCGGAGTGTCACACGGCGGGAAACCAAAAAATTCAAATTTTTGATTCGGTCAAAATCCCACCCCGTTTATAAGGCCCAAAATTCCTAATCTTCGAGTTATAAGACCTCCTCCCACTTATAAGATTGTCACACAAAATTCCACTTTTTTCAAAAATTTTTGATTTTCAAATTTATATAAGGAGACCTTATATGCAAGACTTTACGGTATATAATGCACATATTTCTGAAGCAGCTAACTCTAAAACGATAAACAGAAATAAGAAATTGTAACTTTTAACAAGCTGTTCGTACTCAGCAGCAGACGAAAAAAGTCAGTAGGTATCCACAATATTTTGCCGCTTCCATCTCATGTGAGACATTGCAAGACGTGTGAAAAGTTACATGAGACTTTGCCGCACGTATCTGACAATCAACTCAACACCCCCGTTATGTTACGTGGCTATTCGTGTCGTGACCGCGCAAATGGTTTTCGCCATAATTGTGCACCACAAAAAATAATGCGCGTTTAGGAAAAATGTCCAAGCATCAGAGTCAATATGAGCGCTCTCCACTTTACCTCCGACACGAATCAATCGATTGCGGACAAGGCCGTACCGATCGGCCGGCTGCTGTTGACCGGGACGTACACCGGCGCGCCGATTACTGGCGGTGGACATGTCGCTGATGACCAGCAGGTGGAGTGATGAGTGTTGCGGTAGATGAGCGGCTGATGATGATGATGATGATGAAGAGCGGAATTATTGACGTTGTCCAAGTCATGCGTGCAACAGCGATTGTGCATTGATTGACAGTAGATTGTCGATATCGCGCATTCGTAGTGCGGATCGTTAGTCAGATGGCGTTCTGAGGAGGTCACTGTTATTGACGAACGTGCACTGCTAGCTGACAAATAAAAATAGTTGGTCAGTTGGTTGGCACTGGGAAATTTACCAGTTGCACTGAATACACCGAGAATGTTTGCAGTGCTTCGCATTTCATTGGTGTGTGAGCTCAGCGGACAGCAGGTTTTTTTCGTTTTCCGCAAAGTTCTGCAATTTATCGAGCGTAAAAACAGAATAAATAAGACAATTTTTAATTCGGAGTACCATACTCTGCTATTGAGGAACATTAGATTTGTCAGTGAAAAAAAGCACAGTTGATGAAAAAAACTGGCAGTTGACGAAGTTTTTTTCTGAAATGGAAAAACAACATCTGCTCGGAAGTTTACCCAGTTCTTAAATTCAATTTCGCGGATGTGGAATTGTAAAAAAAGCGTTAGGATTTTTCGATTGAGAAAACAAACTTGACAATGTGTTGTTGTTGGAGATTTATTTTTCAACCGAGACCCCAAAAAAAAACAACTGACTGACCACGCGTGACAAAGTGAATTAAATTAAGTTTAGACACACTAAAGCAAAATTCAGTTCAAAAGGATCAAACTTGTAAGGTTGGTTGCTTCTCTCAAACTGTTATGCGACAATTGAAGTTCAATTCGCACATTCCAGCAATTTGTAGCGCCGCATGACGGCAAAGGTACCGCATGACGGCAACCGCACCGCATGACGGCAACCGCACCGCATGACGGCAACCGCACCGCATGACGGCAAGCGCACCGCATGACAGCAACCGCACCGCATGACAGCAACCGCACCGCATGACGGCAACCGCACCGCATGACGGCAACCGCACCGCATGACGGCAGCCGCACCGCATGACGGCAACCGCACCGCATGACGGCAACCGCACCGCATGACGGCAACCGCACCGCATGACGGCAAGCGCACCGCATGACAGCAACCGCACCGCATGACGGCAACCGCACCGCATGACGGCAACCGCACCGCATGACGGCAACCGCACCGCATGACGGCAACCGCACCGCATGACGGCAAACGCACCGCATGACAGCAACCGCACCGCATGACGGCAACCGCACCGCATGACAGCAAGCGCACCGCATGACAGCAACCGCACCGCATGACAGCAACCGCACCGCATGACAGCAAGCGCACCGCATGACGGCAACCGCACCGCATGACAGCAAGAGCACCGCATGACAGCAACCGCACCGCATGACAGCAAGCGCACCGCATGACGGCAACCGCACCGCATGACAGCAACCGCACCGCATGACAGCAACCGCACCGCATGACAGCAAGCGCACCGCATGACAGCAACCGCACCGCATGACGGCAACCGCACCGCATGACAGCAACCGCACCGCATGACAGCAAGCGCACCGCATGACAGCAACCGCACCGCATGACGGCAACCGCACCGCATGACGGCAACCGCACCGCATGACAGCAAGAGCACCGCATGACAGCAACCGCACCGCATGACAGCAAGCGCACCGCATGACGGCAACCGCACCGCATGACAGCAACCGCACCGCATGACAGCAACCGAACCGCATGACAGCAACCGCACCGCATGACAGCAACCGCACCGCATGACGGCAACCGCACCGCATGACAGCAACCGCACCGCATGACAGCAAGCGCACCGCATGACAGCAACCGCACCGCATGACAGCAAGAGCACCGCATGACAGCAACCGCACCGCATGACAGCAAGCGCACCGCATGACGGCAACCGCACCGCATGACTGCAGCCGCACCGCATGACAGCAACCGCACCGCATGACAGCAAGCGCACCGCATGACAGCAACCGCACCGCATGACAGCAAGAGCACCGCATGACAGCAACCGCACCGCATGACAGCAAGCGCACCGCATGACGGCAACCGCACCGCATGACAGCAAGAGCACCGCATGACAGCAACCGCACCGCATGACAGCAAGCGCACCGCATGACAGCAAGCGCACCGCATGACAGCAACCGCACCGCATGACAGCAACCGCACCGCATGACAGCAACCGCACCGCATGACAGCAAGCGCACCGCATGACAGCAACCGCACCGCATGACAGCAACCGCACCGCATGACAGCAAGCGCACCGCATGACAGCAACCGCACCGCATAACGGCAACCGCACCGCATGACAGCAAGCGCACCGCATGACAGCAACCGCACCGCATGACAGCAACCGCACCGCATGACAGCAAGCGCACCGCATGACGGCAACCGCACCGCATGACAGCAACCGCACCGCATGACGGCAACCGCACCGCATGACAGCAACCGCACCGCATGACGGCAACCGCACCGCATGACAGCAACCGCACCACATGACGGCAACCGCACCGCATGACAGCAACCGCACCGCATGACAGCAACCGCACCGCATGACGGCAAACGTACCGCATGACGGCAACCGCACCGCATGACTGCAACCGCACCGCATGACGGCAACCGCACCGCATGACAGCAACCGCACCGCATGACAGCAACCGCACCGCATGACAGCAACCGCACCGCATGACAGCAACCGCACCGCATGACAGCAAGCGCACCGCATGACGGTAACCGCACCGCATGACAGCAAGCGCACCGCATGACGGCAACCGCACCGCATGACAGCAACCGCACCGCATGACAGCAACCGCACCGCATGACAGCAACCGCACCGCATGACAGCAACCGCACCGCATGACAGCAAGCGCACCGCATGACAGCAACCGCACCGCATGACAGCAACCGCACCGCATGACAGCAAGCGCACCGCATGACGGTAACCGCACCGCATGACAGCAAGCGCACCGCATGACGGCAACCGCACCGCATGACAGCAACCGCACCGCATGACAGCAACCGCACCGCATGACAGCAACCGCACCGCATGACAGCAACCGCACCGCATGACAGCAAGCGCACCGCATGACAGCAACCGCACCGCATGACAGCAACCGCACCGCATGACAGCAAGCGCACCGCATGACGGTAACCGCACCGCATGACAGCAAGCGCACCGCATGACGGCAACCGCACCGCATGACAGCAACCGCACCGCATGACAGCAACCGCACCGCATGACAGCAACCGCACCGCATGACAGCAACCGCACCGCATGACGGCAACCGCACCGCATGACAGCAACCGCACCGCATGACAGCAACCGCACCGCATGACAGCAACCGCACCGCATGACAGCAACCGCACCGCATGACAGCAACCGCACCGCATGACAGCAAGAGCACCGCATGACAGCAACCGCACCGCATGACAGCAAGCGCACCGCATGACGGCAACCGCACCGCATGACAGCAAGCGCACCGCATGACAGCAACCGCACCGCATGACAGCAAGCGCACCGCATGACGGCAACCGCACCGCATGACAGCAAGAGCACCGCATGACAGCAACCGCACCGCATGACAGCAAGCGCACCGCATGACGGCAACCGCACCGCATGACAGCAACCGCACCGCATGACAGCAACCGCACCGCATGACAGCAAGCGCACCGCATGACAGCAACCGCACCGCATGACGGCAACCGCACCGCATGACAGCAAGCGCACCGCATGACAGCAACCGCACCGCATGACGGCAACCGCACCGCATGACAGCAAGCGCACCGCATGACAGCAACCGCACCGCATGACAGCAACCGCACCGCATGACAGCAAGCGCACCGCATGACGGCAACCGCACCGCATGACAGCAACCGCACCGCATGACGGCAACCGCACCGCATGACAGCAACCGCACCGCATGACGGCAACCGCACCGCATGACAGCAACCGCACCACATGACGGCAACCGCACCGCATGACGGCAACCGCACCGCATGACCGCAACCGCACCGCATGACGGCAAACGTACCGCATGACGGCAACCGCACCGCATGACTGCAACCGCACCGCATGACGGCAACCGCACCGCATGACAGTAAGCGCACCGCATGACGGCAACCGCACCGCATGACAGCAACCGCACCGCATGACAGCAACCGCACCGCATGACAGCAAGCGCACCGCATGACGGCAACCGCACCGCATGACAGCAAGCGCACCGCATGACAGCAACCGCACCGCATGACAGCAACCGCACCGCATGACAGCAACCGCACCGCATGACGGCAACCGCACCGCATGACAGCAACCGCACCGCATGACAGCAACCGCACCGCATGACAGCAAGCGCACCGCATGACAGCAACCGCACCGCATGACAGCAAGCGCACCGCATGACAGCCACCGCACCGTATCAAGACAAGATAGACGACTGCCGCACTACGTTTGAACGATACCCTTGCACGGGTCTGATGCTCATACATGCATGGTGATGTGTCTGGCTTGACGATGTTAGTTTTTCGTCTAAATGATTGCTTCTGTCAGACAATAAAAACGGGCTCAGTTTCAAACTATATACAGCGTAAAGCAGCTTCAGTTGTCCCCATTTGACATCGACTTTTCAAGAAAAAAGACACATTTCCAATGATCGAAGGTGATCGATCCAATGAAAAACGCGATTAAATCAATCACAGTGTCAAGAACGCCACTTTGTGAACCGACGATACAGTGAACTTGTGTTTACGTGGTTAGCGGTTTCACGCGAGACCTTATTTTCTATCATCGAGTGAGCGAGAAAGCACAAATGAGCGCTTTTACAGTTTGCAAAAGTGCGTGCATGTTTCATTTGATCATGTCGAACACAGCACGCTTCATGCGTTCACATGTGGCCTTGTTCGCGTTTTTATTACTGAACTGAATGAAAATGCTCCATTCTGATTTTAATGTAAGCAGACCATGAAAGTTTGCATCCACATCAAGCAAACAAATAAACTCCATTCTTTCGGTGGAGGAGAGGAAAAGTTTTCGTGTTATACTGTCGCTATTGTTTTGTTTTAAGCTGTGTTATAATGCGTTTGATATTGATACTTTCAAAGACGTTTCTTCCACTGTCTTTATAATCTCGAATCAAGAAATACTGTTAATTTATATACAATGTACATAAAGACTTTATCTAAGCGAGGCTTGCGATATGCTTGTTTCGTGAAATCACATCGGCTTACAGAAATATACATTGTTTGAAATTTAAAAAAGTACAAACAAACTAAACTATATCCAGATACATATCCAGATACATACATTTATGTACACTGTATGTATGATACTTGGTATTATTAGTACCTCATAGTGCACGCAGCTTCAAACATGGTTTTAAAACTGCCTGAAACTAAAGTCAGTGCAAATTTGTGTGAAAGCACGTGTGTAAAACCAAGCAAAAAGGAGCAGAAAAGACATTGTTTAAAGTAAGCGACGCAGCTTCATGAATTCGCAATATGAAATAGTCTCGCAAACTATGCCAATCAAAGTGTTTATTCCACTAAAGGCTCTCGAATACAAAACAGTAAAGCCACAGTCTTGTCATGTCGGAACGGGCGGCAGATACACGTCGTTTCACGCTGTTTCGAATTTATAAAAATCTTTTGTGGAAACATTGCTTGAAACGGTTTGCATTGCAGAGGCGTCTGTATTATATCACCCTCACTTCACAAAAGTTTTATTATCATCGGTAAAACTCTCTCGTCTCACAAATTAACGACTGACAACCTTTTCTCTGGCGAACTGTGTCTGTGCACAAGAATATCAACTACAAAAACGTGTGAAAAGCTCAAAAGAAATTAGACATGTGTGCAAAACACGCACAAGAGTGCAATATTTCATGGAACAGAACTTTTCTAGGTTCTTTTCTTACTTTCTAACTTATGTGCAGCAAGACTTGCAAGGCAGAGAAAACAGAACTGTCGTGTCTGGATCATCCGTTCTTATTGCGGCACACGGTTGCTGACAAAAAAACCTATATCACAATGACACTTGCTGGCTGAAAAAAATAATTATCTAAAA
>JASANC010002660.1:0-31260 GCA_030248135.1 Theristus sp. LFF4_11 | reverse complement strand
GTTAAACAAACTAACCATCCAACCAACAATGTTCAGCAAAATACAAATAAGGAATGCCTGTTCAGTTTTTACTTTGCATCACCACAGGGACAATAAGGCCCGAAACCCATGGATGTGTCAATAATGGTGAGGGAGGGCAGATGTGAAAACATACAGGCAAGCTCAAGGTCAAATCGTCGTAATATTTAGTTGCAAAAAGGTTACAACCTTCAAACGTTCACACCAACATGCTAACTTATGTCTACATTGTTCACATTCATATCTGTTTTGCCATGGCAGTAATGTTCAAAAAGTGAAAGAGGGGTGACTAGACTGGGCGTCCAAATAACTCACAATTCTTGAAAAAAGAAGGCAGAGTAGGAATGGAACTTAAGGTACTCACACAGTAAAATAAACTTTGGCCATACATAATATCATTCAAGTAATGTAGAAAAAATAAACATCAATCTCAGATTTAGCTTCCAAATGTGGATGATTTCTAAAAACAACATTTTAGAATGTATAACATAAAATTCCAATTTAAACATTGCGGTACTACTTATGTTAGTTAGGTAAGGTTTGGTGCAGCTGCAGTCGAACAACAACAACAATAACAATAACAACAACACACAATAAAGAATAAACACACAGCCATCCGGCCACAAAAACACTGCCCAATTGCAATTTCAATACCAAACGAACTTTAAGCCGATCGAGTAAACACAACAATTTTTAAAATCGAGTGATTAAAGTGAAAATTTTCATCAAAACGAAAAACTAGACAAACAAGCGAAGTAACGCCAAACAGTCCCGGTGGGCACAAACACAGACCATCCATCGAGAATAACAAGTAGATAAACAAAATTTGATCCGGTGCAGGCGCGCACAAACGCGCGGCAATCTGGCGCGCACAGCATTGCTGCCACTAACTAACCAAACTACCTATCCCAGTGCACCAACAGCCATTACCGCAAAAAGCGAAAGAATGAAAAACAGAGCGAAAGAGAAAGCATCGAAAATAAACATAAATTTCACGCATATCCACTGAATGACAGAGAGAGGCAACAAAACAATACGCGTGCCCATACAAAACAGATGTGCCGCGCGCACGCGCGAAAACGCAATTTTTGCAATGCATTTTCTAGCAGCAACAGCAGAAGCAGCGGTGGAAAACAGAAAAACAGAAAAGCCGGCCGGAGCAACGGACACCGTGAAAACAAAGTGTACACACACACTGGCGTCATCGTCGCCGTCGTGAACGCATTTTTATGTATGTTTGATGAGCGATATGAGCTATGTTTCTTCAGTTTACGTCGGCGGGGCAGGCGGAGTGCGGCAGAAGTCGAAGAGCAGAGACCAGACCATAAAGTTCGGCATTGCCCGGTTTTTATTTGCTGCAGAGAATTGTTTAGTGGACGTCAGTGTGCGCAGCGCGGCGTTTTGCAACAAAGCCCAGACACACAAGCGAACATCATCAACCGCATCATTTCGGCCACTACTACCTCACTTTTCACGCCAATATTCCACTTTACAACCAGTTCACCGCACCAAACGTCGCTTAACACCGCACAGCGCTATCTAGCAGGTAGCAAAGTAACACGCACTCCTGGGTGGAATGGATGCTGTGTAAAACAAACAAAAGCAAATGCGAAGAAGAAAACAAGATGAAGCGTTATGAGTGATATCAGCAAATTAGACCGTCAAACTCGATGCAGCTGTCACTCGAAGAATCGGAAGTAAAAAAAAACAACAACATCGAACAAAAAACAGGTGTTGCGACGCTGCAAAACTCGGAAATGAAATGAACAGAATGGCATTGAGCCAGATAGTTTCCGAAAATCACCATCCACCAGAATTTTAACGGAAATTATTACGAAATTCAATTGCTCAATAAAATCTGGACCGAGAATTGTTTGTTTTTCATTAAATTCAGTCGAGTAAACACGAACATGTGAAAGTCAAAAGTGAAAACACGCCAGCTCATAAAAAACAATTGCACAATAATAAATTGCGGTGGGAAATTACAACTGACCATCGTGTGAATTTGAGAACAGCACAACACAACATGTCACCGTAAACAAAGCGGAAGAAAATCTGTCCGAATGTCACGTTAATCTGAAGCTAAGTGAAATTCTTACTATACTGCTTTGTCGTCGTTAACATTGGAACTGAGCGAAAAAAAACAGAAATGCACTTCTAAGGTTTTGACGAGAGCGAAACAAAAAACCGCCCATTACATCAACAACAGCTGTTTGACATTCGAACTTATGAAGCATTTGGAAAATGAGTAAAAGTTCAGATCCACCATCCGAAACTGCTGATTTTACAGCCGAGCCGGGAATTCTGTGCGTTCAAGAACACCACAGGGACGAAAAAACAATTGGTGAGCATTTTTCCGTTTCCAGACAAAAATTTACAAAAAGTGGCTTTCTGAACAAGTTTTTACAGCACATCAAACTTCGAACAGCTAACTTGATGTATTACTCGAAGGTTTTTTTTACAAAAAACAGCGACATCAATGTAAGCCAATTTATCTTCGTTTTTTTCACAGCAGAATAGCAACAGAAAAACGAATAAAGCTCGTAAAATTTGGAGAAACAGACAGTTACGCAATAGAAGGAAGCATCCACACGCTAGCAGAGTAGAAACTTCTGCAGTAGTGGAAGTAGTCCTATGTTCAGAAAAGAAGAGTACAACAATAATTATGAATGCCACGGAATGACAATGATTTACGACCAGTGCAATTTTAATATCAGACGTACAAACGATAAAAAAAGAAAGGCTAAAGTTTTTCGAGCAAAACTTTCATTTTCAGCTAATAATATGTTGGGGGAAACGAGTGGTGAAATTAGACTGGACAATGGTTAGAGGAGGGTGGAGGCGGAGGGGAGGGGGGGGCAGTTGAAAATTTAGGGCGAAAGGGTGCGGGTCGAGTCGTGAGACTTTGAAGGAAAAGGTGGGGGGGGGGTGAGAGTTGTGAGACTACGGGTGAAGTGCGAAAACTCGGGTGCAGAAAACGACAAAAACCAACCAACCTGCGTTCTGCGGCAGAATGGGAGGCGCCGCCATTTGAGCGGGGGGCGGCGCGCCCGCAGGCCCGGATCGAGCGTGAATCGCACGATTCCACCCGCCCCGGCCCGGATCAAAGTCCTTTCTGTATTCGTCTCGAACCTGAAATGGAAATAGAAAAACTGATGGAAATGAAAACCCAACTGGGATTGGTGTTATAGTCAAACTGTGAAACGTGTTTTCTTATTCTAATACTTGAATCAGGCACCGCGTTTTTTTAGATGTATATCAGTGGCCAGTTCTATAAAAATTGAACAGTTGAATAGTTGAACATTTTTATTCACTTTTTCACTATTCAGCGAAAAAACGGGTTCTATAAAAGTGAACAGTGAACAGTGAAAATGAACAGTGAAACGTGAATAGTGAATAGTGTTTTGAACAGTGAATTTCACTGTTCATTTTTGCTCAGTTCTATAAAAGACTCTTCAACTGTTCAACTATTCACAAAAATCTTACAAGTCAAAAGAGACTTGTAAAAAGTTTGAAAAGTCATTTTTCCAGCAGATTGGAACTAAAAAAAGGTAAAGTATTGTTTATTTATGTTTTTCTAAGAAAAATTAAAAGCAGACGGCGTGAAATTTTGTGTCTTTGCATGGGGTTTAGTCTCGCTGTCATTCATCTGTTCTCCACATGATTTGTGGAGTGCAACACCCAAGCTTTATGTTTGTGGTGCACCATTTTTAGCCCATGTTTAATTGCACAAATCGCCAAGATCAGTTGAACTTGGTTAAAAATTGCACCCTGCCCAAAATATGCCCAGTTTTGTGAATTTGTAAAGTGAGAAAACTCACAAGCACAACTGAGTTTCTTGTTGAAGAAACTCAAATTCCTTTAGCCATTTCGTCAAAAAAATTTAGACTCCGCTCCATTCAGCAGTAAATGAAGTTTGTCGATTGATTTTCCATCGTATGCGGTGGCGTTCTTGACAACAAAACTGGAACCCGGCGTTATTGAGTTCAAAATTTTCAACAGATAAGTTGATCGCTCATTTAAAATTGCTCGAATCTTCGCAGAACCAAGAATCAACAAAAAAGGAAACTAAAAGAATCACGTTTCTTTGTTTCTGTTTCTTTTCTATTCAACTATTCAAAATTCACTGTTCAGAATTTACTCTTCAAAATTTTACTGTTCACTTTTTCCTTTATAGAACACTATTCAACTATTCTGTTCAAAAATTCACTGTTCACTGTTCACTATTCAACTGTTCAACTGTTCACTTTTATAGAACTGGCCACAGGTGTATAACACACCAAAAAAATCCAGATATACAGTATGGCCGAATAAATAAGGGAGTCCATTAAGGCGGGATCAGTCGCAGACTAGGAGTTGTCTTTTTTCAAAAATGCCAATATAATTCCTATTCATGTGTGCAAGGGAGAAAGAATGAACAGAATAGCACAAACTCCTAAAAAGCTAAAAATTCAGGAGCATGCCAGATGTGTGGCTTAGGTTATGTTTTTGCCTTTTATTTCGGTTCCATCAAGATAAAATGTGCTAAAAGGAAGAAAAGACTGACAATCCGAGATTTTTTCAATCAATCACACAATTATTTCATTCGCTGAAAACCGGAACAGAAACCACTAACCTAAAACTTAATAATCTAAACCTAAAAATTAACACCGTTCACCTAAAAATTTGCTCATAGACCTAGAATTTTACTGGTGTACTAAGCTGTAACTAAGCTCCGCCCCTACCTGTCCGCCATGTTTACCCCGTCCAAACTGTCTGCAAGTAAGCTCCGCCGCCTACCTGTCCGCCATGCTTGCCCCGTCCAAGCTGTTTGCAAGTAAGCTCCGCCCCCCCCCTACCTGTCCGCCATGCTTGCCCCGTCCAAACTGTTTGCAAGTAAACTCCGCCCCCTACCTGTCCGCCATGCTTGCCCCGTACAAACTGTCTGCAACTAAGCTCCGCCCCCCTACCTGTCCGCCTTGCTTGTCCCGTCCAAACTGTCTGCAACTAAGCTCCGCCCCCTTACCTGTCCGCCATGCTTGCCCCGTCCAAACTGTTTGCAAGTAACCTCCGCCCCCTACCTGTCCGCCATGCTTGCCCCGTCCAAGCTGTTTGCAAGTAAGCTCCGCCCCCACCTGTCCACCATGCTTGCCCCGTCAAAACTGTCTGCAACTAAGCTGCGCCCCCCACCCGTCCACCATGCTTGCCCCGTCTAAACTGTCTGCAACTGAGCTCCGCCCCCCCCCTACCTGTCCGCCATGCTTGCCCCGTCCAAACTGTCTGCAACTAAGCTCCGCCCCCACCTGTCCACCATGCTTGCCCCGTCGAAACTGTCTGCAACTGAGCTCCGCCCCCCCCCCCCTACCTGTCCGCCATGCTTGCCCCATCCAAACTGTCTGCAACTAAGCTCCGCCCCCACCTGTCCACCATGCTTGCCCCGTCCAAACTGTCTGCAACTAAGCTCCGCCCCACCTGTCCAGCATGCTTGCCCCGTCCAAACTGTCTGCAACTAAGCTCCGCCCCCCCCCCCCCCACCTGTCCACCATGCTTGCCGCGTCCAAACTGTCTGCCGTCCACGAAGCCAGCGTCCCAATCGGTGCGAATGATTCGATCGTCCAACCTTGTTCCATTCACATAGCGCATCGCATTTTCAGCATCCTCACGACAGTAGTATCTAATGGAATTTCTTTTTTTTCTTCTTTTTCGCGGATTTCGTTTTGATTTTCAGTCCTTTTTTCACTTGATTTCTTTAACAACCACCAAACAACAGGGCAGACTAATCAAGAGCATTAACAAAGAAAAACACTCACTCGACAAAACAGAAGCCGCACGGTGTTTTCTTGAAGCGATCCAGTCCCATGATGATTCGTTTCACATCGCCGGCGCGGTGAAACAACTCGTGGATCTGAGGCGAGTGAACATTTTTTGAGAGAAAAATTGGTTGCGTCAATTTGCAGAATTACTAATCAGCGAGATGGCGGTCTGAACGAATTGGTTCAATGAATCAGCTGGCATGCGTTTCTCAGTTTGAGAGTCAATTTGCACCGCTGCATGCAAATTTATGCCTTACTTTGCTACTGAGAAAGCATGTCTTCCAAAAAAACAAATTGTTCACTTAACACATCACACGAGTCGTTCACAGACCCAACGGGCGTCTTTGGTCAGCTAAAACTAAACAACTGCGTAACAGAAGTTTTTCTTCCAAGAAACCATGGCCAAAAAAAACTGCGTAAAAACCGGCACACCTGCTCTTCGGTGGTGAAGTAGGAAAGGTTGCCGACGTAAAGTGTGCTTGAGCGTAGCAGCGCGCGTTCTTGCTCGCGGTCGTGGCCCTGCGAAAATGGACGATCAATCTAAGATGGGAGAACGCAAAATGCATTTCGGTGTGGTCGCTGGAAAGAAATAGATGTAGGTGCATGTTGTGAAACATCTGTTGATGTATGAACGGCAATGTAATGCTATGTATGTGATGTAATGAACGGCAAGAACATGTTGTTTGGAATGTGGATATCAACGGAAATTCGGCAAATCGAAAAAGATGACGTGTGATGTGAAGTGTGCTGCGAGAATGTGGTCCGCTAAGACATCGTCGCATCGGTTTCGTGCAGCGTACAAACTAGCTAGACTGGCTTTTCGGACTTTCGAAACACAAAACATCGTCACACTCAAGAGCGAAGATTCTGGAAGTTGGCCAAAAAACCTGAAATCGCTGGTCGCGATAGGCGCTGAGCGCGACGCTGGAACCGAACTTGCGTTTCGGCATTCTCGAGTTCGACAGAAACTCGCCAATTTGTTGTTTTTTGAATCTACAATTAAACAAAATTTAGCATTTGACCCAGCTGTGCTGATTGGCCCAACCAGTGAGCTCAATTCAAAAGCAGCCGATTAGCTATGGTGTACAGTTTGATATTTTATTGTGATGTTTTTGAACTGACAAAGGAAAAGTTGATGAAAATGAAGTACAATTCCGGAAATTGGATTGAAACCGAACCGCAAAATCGGTTTTTACAATGGTGATCGATAAATCAAATTCTTCAGATCGTTATTTTTAATTTTTATTCCTCATATTGACTAGCGTGAAAAAAAACGTAAAGAACAACGAATTATTGCAAATCGAATCAACACGACAATGGAATCGAAAATAGTTGAGCTGAGCACTTGTGAAAGACAAAAAAAAGTGCAATGTGACACACAAGAAAAAAACGACAAATACCGTATTACCTCTAATAAACCCCCATGGGGGTTTATTTCTTCAGCGACTTCTGGGGGTGGGGGTTTATTTTTGGGGGGGGGTTTATTTTTGGGGGGGGGTTTATTTGGAAACCATTTTTAGGGGTGGGCAAAATGGCAAAAATACCTTCCATGGCAGGAAGGAAGTCGCAGAAACTTCTACTTTTCACAGAGATTTCCTTTTGTAACAGCCTTTTGTAATGAAATTACCACTAACTCATCCCTTTGGGGCCTTTGGTAGCACAATTTCACCAATGTCACTGCATTCAGCCACTGAATTCGCTAGGTATGTGTTTCAAACAGGTTTCTAATAAACCCCCATGAGGGTTTATTTTGGGGGGGGGATTATTTGGAAACTTGTCAAGGGGGTGGGGGTTTATTTTTGGGGGGGGTTTAATTTTGGGGGGGGGGGTTTAATAGAGGTAATACGGTATGTGCAAACTAATGCAACGGAAATAAAGCTGACTGATTCAATAAAGTGCACGTGAACAAACCAACTGAACGATAAAAAATCAAAATTTAAAAAGTGACCAGTTCAAGACAGTTCAGCAGACAGTCGAAATGATACAATGAGCACCAAACGATCAACAAAAATCGTGATGTCTTCAGAAAAAATCAAAGTTCACGTTTCGAATCCGAATCCGTCGTCAAACATCTCGAATGCTCGGTCGATCCACGGAGCACCCGTTTGCGACAGAGGAACTCAACGAGCGAACTGTGTGCGCGCTGGCCGGCGTGATACCACAGCTCAATGTCATCCTCGTACTCCTCCACCAGTTGCATGCACTCCAGTTGCAATCGGGTGATTTCAACCGTCGGCTCGTCCCACAACTCGGCGGGTATCCCGAGGTCCACTTTCACGCCTGCAGTTTGAGATTTTTTTGAAAATTTCTGAAATTATTTTATTGGATCGAGCAAAGAATCGGCTGTCCGCAGCAGACGAATTTTACGAAAAAATCCACGAAATTCACATTCACGGCTCTGATCGCTACAATCAGTTTTGTATGCAATGTTCTGTTGATGAGTTATCTTGTGCTGATTCGTTCAGCCCGTGCTCACCCTTGTTGGCCAGATTGTGAATCGTGTTCATTGTGGTTGACTGTTGTTTCTGGAATCGTTTGATGTCCGAATGTTCTTTGTGCACCCTGTAATCGAGCATTCGATTACAAATGTTCTCCATTGTCTCCAAAAATCGCACCTCCGACTGAACGTAGCTGACTTTGTTGCCTGAAAATTCAGTTCATAACTTTTTATGCGAAAAGAAAAACGTTGGAAATGTGAAAAAACAGCCAAAGTAAATCAACTTTTCAGAACAACTCAAAAACTTCGCATCTCGACAAGATTCGCATCACAACCTTTCGCCGTCTGCAGCACATCTTTTGTGTTGGCCGTTTCGACGAATCTCGCCTCGATCTCGCGTGCCACTAAAACGCACGTCTCGCAACGGTCGGCGTATGGAACCTGGCGACGAAAGCAGATCAGACAGAAAGTTTGCTGCTATTTTTCAAAACTTAAAAACTAAATTTTGTTTCTCGTTGTTGTGGTTGTGAAACTAATTGGTTTTTTGATTTAATTAATTGCGAATAAGCTATTGCAGAAGTTTTTTTCTTTCAAGTGGTTCAAGAGAGACACGTCACTGATGGATGAGGCCACCCACCCCTCTTCTGCACATGATGTTGGCCAGGCCGAAATGCAGAGAACCATCCTACAACTTGATTGATTTTCTTTCCAATAATCCTCTCTTCAATTCAAAAGAGCCGATAGGCATTGCAATAAAAAATTAATGTAATCAACAAAGAAAGACCCTCACGACGCCATCCGGGTCGCTCTCGATCGCATCCAACGGATGCA
This sequence comes from Theristus sp. LFF4_11, assembly GCA_030248135.1. Taxonomy (NCBI): domain Eukaryota; kingdom Metazoa; phylum Nematoda; class Chromadorea; order Monhysterida; family Xyalidae; genus Theristus; species Theristus sp. LFF4_11. Next base: position 22,182 of record JASANC010002660.1, on the reverse strand, counting down.
CGGTGTTCAGTGAAATGCACGCGATCAACAGCGTCAACGCAACGTAGCAGCATCGAATGAACGACGACAACGACGACATGATGCGATCCGCTGTGCAAAAATCATCCGTTCCGTTCAAGTGTTTGCAAACATTAAAGAAAGATATTTGAGTTGTTACGTGGTTTGTTCGGGTTTGCTTATAACGACGACACGACAACGACAATAATAAAAACACAGTGAACATTAAAGACTGAAGAACGAAAAGCAAGCGCTCGCTCACCTGAAATGCTGTCGTGCACGTTCGTCTGAGACTGAGACATGATCATTTGCTGCACTCATTGATGCGTTCCGTTCGCCTCATTGAACGGTAGAGCGAAGCTCGCAGCAGAGCAGCGCAGCTGAATGAAAACTGTCAGTCAATGAGGAAGCACAGGGTGAGGAGGGTGTTGAAAAAACTACAATGGGCAGAGCAGAACGGCTCGTTCTCGAGTCTGCTTCACTGTTTTTTGGTCTGGTTTTTTACTCAAGGTGGAAAAATCGAATAAAACCATAATTGTTAATGGGAATAAGCCAAGCTTTTGCAGCCCAAAAACGTATTGCATTTTCTGCAAAAAGTACACAGCAGACAAGTTTCGATTGTTCTCTTTTTTATTTATTTGTTCGCGCGCCGGTTACAGAAACCATAAGGTACCAATCTCCGGCGGAAACGAGCAATACTTTCAACACTGTTGTTTGTTTGTTTCAACAATTTGTTTCAACACTTTCAACCAGTTTTGAAGACTGTCAGTCAGTGTCAAATTGTGTAGTTTAAAAAAGTGACAAAAAATGGGGAAAAAGACCATTTTTTTTTTTTTGAGTTTGGAAATTAAAAAAAAAAATTTTTCCACCAACAAAAAAAAAAATTTCTCAAAAACTTTTTCAAATTTCACACCAAAACACACAAACACAACCAGAGATTTGAGAACGAGCTGTTTTGCCCAGTGCAGTTCTTTTTGCAACACCCTGTATAATAATTGAAATTTTGGTCGCTCAGGCGAACAGCATCTTCATTCTTCACACACATGATCAGTGGGCCCAAAACAATTTTCGAAGGGGGGGGTATGGTGCCGTGGGGGGGGGGGGGGGGGTGCCGACCAAAAAGTGAGGCGTAATGCTTCTTTATTCAAAACGCACGCGCACGGGCATCGGCATTGCACCTGCACTTTCCAATGAACATGCAGCACACGCTTCGCACCTTGCGTTTACACACACTCCGGCCTTAGGTGAACTAGAGAAAAATGCGCTTTCTGCGCATTTAAAAGGTGGAATATGATCAGTAATTATGAAAGTTATGTGCTAAATAGAATAGACCTTTTTCAGAACAAAATATATAGACATATACAATGTTGACACAAGAATAGGAATCATATACAATACGTATGACAAAGGTTTTAAAACAGCATGCAAACCGTAAAAATTGATACCACTAATCAATTTCTTTGTGAAAAATATTTGCGCCGTTTTTTGTTTTTTTTTGCCTTGTTCTTTTAAGTTTTTTGGGATGGTGAGTGAATTTGTCATAGACCACAAAAACACCAACATTAGATGCAGAACAATGCTAGAATGAGTGCATTGCTTGCCGATGCCACAGCAAATTATTTGTTTTTGGTTTGAAAACCCATTTTTAAATTTAGCCCAAGGGTTGCAAATCTATGTTGGTTAGTTTTATGTCTTATGACTTTTATTCACATAACATAGATTCACATTCAGATTTTTTAAGACTGTGTAGCAAAAGAATGAAGATTTGAAGCTCTGATTTATTGTACTGAAAGATAGAATGAACATAAAAACAATGCACTTTATTTTTCTTATTTTAGTTGACAAAACCATAGTTAAAATAAACGGTTAGCTATAAATAATACAAAAATTGGTTGTGGAGAACGTTAAAAGATGGCACCAATTTTTACATTTTGCATGCCGTTTCAAACTAAAACCTTTGTCGGACGTATTGTATATGATTCCTATTCTTGTGTCAACATTGTATATGTCTATATATTTTGTTCTGAAAAAGGTCTATTCTATTTAGCACATAACTTTCATAATTACTGATCATATTCCACCTTTTAAATGCGCAGAAAGCGCATTTTTCTCTAGTATTCCAGCTTTTAATTGAGTCATTTTAGGTTTCAAAAAAAACTTTTGATCCGCCATTGACTAAGCCCTTAACTGGAGCGCTATCGAACCAAACTTGTTTTTGGGATGCTATTTACCAGGCCGCTATCGACCGTGTTGCTATAGACCAAGCTGGTGTCAACTAGGCTGCAATCGACCAGGCTGCTATCGGCCGGGTACTATTTACCAGGCTGCTGTCGGCCGAGTTGCTATAGGCCGTGAAGCTAATGACCAATCTGCTATCGACCGGGCTGATATTGCCCTAGCTGCTATCAACCGGGCTGTAAACGATTGAGTTGCTATCAACTAAGCTCCTATCGAAAACCTGGTATCGACAGGGCGATCATCGACGGATTCACTTTTTTGGATGTGCAAAAAACTTGCATGAAAGTTGAATAACGCTATAGTGTTGACACTGAGAAGCATCGAAGCTTTTTAAATATACTAATTGATTTTCTTGTTCTACGTATCAATTTACCCCAGAGAACTCAATTTGTGCAAAATAAAAACAAGATCATACAAAATTGAAAGAGCGAACACTTGAAATCCGGTAAAGACCCTACGATCTGCAAAAGTTGCCCATTTTTTATCCCGATCTCCATTTTATTCAATATCTACAGCTGAAAATACCCCAGGAAACTTTTTTTGTTCGGTTATGCCCAATTTTTAACCCAAAAAGGGTCGGGGCAAAAAAACTAGCTAGATTTTTAAAAACTACAGATGAAATTACCTCAGGAAAGTTTTTATCAGGTTATGAAACAACTTCAGACAAACAACGAACACTTGTAACCTTTCAAAATCCTTCGAACTTTAAAAAAATGCCCAAATTTTGCCCTAAAAAATGTCGGGAGCAAAAACTAACCTAATTTTCAAGATCTTCGAATGAAAATTACCCCAAGAAATTTTGTTGTTCGGTTATGGAACAACTTCAGACAAAAATTGAAAGGGTAAACACTTGTAACGCGGTAAAATCCTTTGAGATTTTGATAAAAACCCAAATTTTGCCTCCGAAGGGAGTCTGGGCAAAAAATTATTTTGATTTTTGAAATCTTCATACTCCAGGAAACTTTGTTGTTCGGTTATAAGAGAAATTCAAACAAAAATTGAAAAGGCGAAACTTTTAACCCCATAAAATCCTTTGACATTTTGAAAAGCTCAAATTTTGCTCCAAACAAAGGTCGGGCAAGAAATTATTTTTATTTTCAAAATTTTCGGATGAAATTACCCCAGGAAACTTTGTTGTTCGGTTATGGAACAACTTCAGACAAAAATTAAAAAGGCGAACACTTCTAACCCCATAAAATCCTTTGACATTTTGAAAACCCCCCAAATTTTGCCTCCAAAACGGTCTGGGCAAAAAATTATTTTGATTTTTGAAATTTTCGAATGAAATTACTCCAGGAAATTTTGTTGTTCGGTTATAAGACAACTTCAAACAAAAATTGAAAAGGCGAACACTACTAACCCCATAAAATCCTATGAAATTTTGAAAAAACCCAAATTTTGCCCCAAACAAAGGTCGGGGCAAAAAATTAATCTGATTTTCAGAATCTTCGAATAAAATTACCCCAGGAAAATTTGTTGTTCGGTTTTGGAACAACTTCAGACAACAATTGAAAGGACGAACACTACTAACCCCATAAAATCCTATGAAATTTTGAAAAACCCCAAATTTTGCCCCAAACAAGGGTCGGGGCAAAAAATTAGACTGATTTTCAAAATCTTCGGACGAAATTACCCCAGGAAATTTTGTTGTTCGGTTTTGTGACAACTTCAGACAAAAATTGAAAGGACGATTACTTCTAACCCCATAAAATCCTTTGAAATTTTGAAAAAACTTAAATTCTGCCCTAAACAAGGCTCGGGGCAAAAAATTAACCTGATTTTCAAAAATTTCAGATGAAATTACCCCAGGAAATTTTTTTGTTCGACTGTGAAAGTGTCGCAGGTAAAAATTGAAAGAGCGAACACTTGAAACCAGGTAAAAACCCTTCGATTTTTGAAAAATGCCCAATTTTTGATCCAAAAAATGGGTCGGGGCAAAAAATTAACCCAATTTTCAAAATCTCCAGGTGGAATTACCCCAGGAAACATTTTTGTTCGACTGTGAAAGTGTCGCAGGTAAAAATTGAAAGAGCGAACACATATGATTACATACCTGAAAAAAAAATACAAACACGGATAAGTAACACGGATTTCAGAATAGGTTATTCGTGTCTAGAACGTATGTAAAGTTCTTCGAAAAAAATTTCTCCGCGGCACAACATACACTTTGGATGTTCGTTTCGTGTGTCGCGAAAATTTGGTCGCAGCATATATTGTGCTCGCTGCACGACATCATCTTTATATGGAAAACGCGCGCTGGGGTATAACGGCTCATATAATGCGTGATGCGCTGTCCGCTCGCTTCGCTCGCTCGCGCATCCGCATGATAAGAAGAACACCTAAACGACCCAAACCATCACGATACACAGCAAGGAGTCATGAAACATCATTTTCTTTAAAACCAGGAATGAAACTGAACACTGAATATGCAAATTTGCTTTTGGATGACCAATTGTCTATTGTGTTAGTTATTTCTGTTGGCGATGCGTGTTGCGATGAAAACAAAACACGCCGCACGGCCAAAATGCGCCGCAAGGGAAGCGTGTTGCTGCGTCTGTTGATCTACGAATCAGGAAGAATACAACGATGACTTTGCAAAAACCACGTGGATGGTTTACCATGCTTGCAATTTAACAATGTGACACCAAAACTGCTGTGAACAGTGAACCAACAAAACTTCCCCCGGAAATAATTGAAAACAGAAATAACGTTTTTTTTCAATCAACAACGACCAAATTTCCACAGTTTAGATTTTAAAGCACTGTTGAAAAATTCCATTCAATCAACCACATGTTGTTGCAACACAAATGTTGAACTCCCACTAACGTCTAATAAATTTTGAAATTGATTAAAAATAGTAGTGATAAGACAAACATAGCAAGGAAACCGGGATAGTACGGACCAGAAGAATAATCACAAGAGCGAATACCGCAATTCTAAGTTTCTTTTTTCAACATTTTCTTCCTTCCATGCTCACACAGCTGCGATATGCGTCGATCAATTGCGCCGCCGTGCGTTCGATGTCTGGATGTCCACATTTCTGGATCTCGCTGTCCGCTGACGTCAACGGCGCCAAACAATACAACTGTCTTTTTCAAGAATGCCAAGATCATTCATTCCCAATCGTGTGTACAAGGGAGAAAGAATGAACAGAATAACATGCAGAATCAGTTAGTTTCAAAAAACACGTCAACTTTGACAAACAATTGGGTTTCTGAGCGTCTTTTTTTAATTCAAATTTCACGCGCGCCTTGCACCCTGAAAAAGCTGCCGCGGCCATTCGTACCTTACTTGTTGTTCAATGTTGCACTGCAAGCCACCGACGATGTCTCACTGATGAATTAAGGAATGCCATTTCCCATATTTAGTGGTCAACAGTGGCGTATTATTTATTATTCAAGTAGTTCAAATACGCCCACTAAAGACACAGAACATGGGAAAAGCAGTTATCGATCTTGTGCCATTATCCTGATCACACACGGACGACATTGGTTTGCAATTTTTTTTCTTAATTTGGATCTTGGAAATCTTGGACAACTCTTGCATTGTTGTTGTTGTCGACGACGACGTATCGAATTCGAATTTTTTGACGTGCGACGACAAACGTAGACGTGGAGTGAATTTACAAATCACAGAAAAAATCCAGTTAAAAAAATCAAGAATCAAAACTGAAACAAGGAAAAAACATCTGATTTTCATTATTGATGTCCCCTTTTCGCGATCACGAGTTGTCCTTCCAAAACTCCAGCCCAGACTTAGCTCGTTCCATTTTTCGTTTAAGTTCTCAAATCAAATCCAATTCAGAAATCAATCGTTGTCGTCATTTTTTGTTTTCTCTACAAATTCTAGACATTTGCAAATTAAGAAAAATATTTATTTTCCCAAAATTTATTTCTAAAGCGCGATTTATTTGACGCTTTTTGAATAAAGTACAGTCTATCACGCTAATATATGCAACTCGCTGATTGGTCGGCTCCTCACGCTCCGCACCCTGGGAACGGGATTCAGAAAAAATCATGTTTTTCATTGTTCAACGGTTTGTTTTCATTTATTTCATGCCGAAAAAACATTCTAAATAAAAAACTACCAAATTCCAAAAATTTGCATTGGTCACAATGTCAAAAAAATGTCTTTTTTGGTTGGTTGACTGCGATGACGTCGTCTATGGTTTTTGGTTTAGTTTTTGCCTTTAGGCATGAAAAGAGCGTGCCGCCGCTGGCCGCTACTGTGTGTCCGAAGCACAGAGAAGAAGAACGCAGCAGGTGACAGTATTTATTGACAATGTGAACAATCTTTGAACAACAATGAATGGACATGGCGCACCCAATGAATCAATTGTTAAAAGCGGGATGAAAACCGTCGAAATCGTTGGAAGCAAGTTTTGTTATTTTGTTTGTTTGTTTTAAATTTGTTTTGAACACGCAGCAGCGGCCAGCGGTACGTTTGAAAGCAAAAATTCTCGACGACGTCGTCGCCGTCAATCAACCAAAAAAACCTCAGTTTACTAATTTTTTACCAATTCAAACGTTTGGAATTTTGTAGTTTTTGATTTAGAATTTTTTTGGCATGAAAAAAAATGAAAACAAACCGCTGAACAACAAAAAAACATGATATTTTCTGAATCCCGTTCCCAGGGTGCGGAGCGTGAGGAGCCGACCAATCAGCGAGTTGCATATATTAGCGTGATAGACTGTAGACAAACCAAAGTGAGGGGGGGGGTCCAGGGGGGGTGCATTTTTTTCAAAATTTTCTGTGGGGGGTCCACCCTCCCACCTAGGGTTAGGGGCTTTGAAAAAAAAAATTTTTTTATTTTTTTTTCGTTTTTTTTTTAAATTTGGATTTTTTTTTCAAACTTAAAAAAAATTTGAAAAATTTTTCTTCTACTTTGCTCTGAAAATTCGATTTATGGCATAATTTTTTGAAAGTTCAAACCAAATTTTCTTCCCAACTTCTTTGTGTGCTTAGGTACATGTCATTATTTGGTTATTTTGACCGACGTACTCCATGTTTTTCGATTTGGATGACTTCTAGAGTCAATTTTTAGCGTTGAAATGACTTAACTGAATTGAAATATCGTTTCAGAAATCGTTTTCTTGCAACTTAGAACATGTTTTTTCAGTCGGTAGGCCATGAGATGAACATGATATTTTGTTGATTGGCGTTTGTTATAGGTCTACAATGGAGTTGTGCGATATATTGTTAAACAATTGGAGCGGAGATGTTGGTTAATACCACATCACACGACCGTTTTTCAGATACCCGATAACATGGCCACATGTTAAAACTTGCGTGCTGAGCTAAACTAACGTGTTAAACTTGCGTCTGTCAGGTGCCCGCAACGTGATCGCGAAATCATGGTACGTGTTTTCGATACGATGATTTGAAGAGTGGGCTCTCGCCATGTGGCAGATAGCATAGCTGGTTGAACCTGAAAGTAAGTGTCTTGGGGGGGGGGGGGGCGACCGGGTCGACAGGGGTTGCCGACTTAGCTACAGCAAACAGGAATTTTTGAACACAGTCAAATTTTGGTAATTTTCTGAAGAGGAACAACTAAGAACGGTTCAATATTCAAGTACACGTCGAAAATTGTCCTGTTTTACTGTTGAAAATGCAACTTTCCCTCTATGAAATGGACATAATTTCAATAAAACACGATTTTCGCTCTTATAGTTTTCCGGATCGTTCTGAAAATAGTCTAGATGAACTCAGCTCGACGAGACGCTTCGAACAAACCTAACACAGGGAAAAGAACTATCCAAATGTACGCCAAATGTACACACGTATGTACTCCAAATGTACCCCAAATGTACCATAGTGGCACACATAATTGGCTCATCGACGTATATGGTATGTACCATAGTGGCGTAACATAACTGAGCCATCGAGGTATAGGGTATGTATCACATATATGCGATTATTGCGCAGTCAGACAATTATGACTAAGTATGCAATAAATATGTTTGCAATTATGGAAACCCCTCACACGCATGCAGATACACGCTCTCTTAAGGGGGCAAGACAAACAGGTATGTATCTAATTATGTCTGTTGTTAGTTATGTATGCATAATTAAGATGCTATGGTCAAACTATGTACACACCTAAACAAATATGGGAGCTTCCTGCTATGTATGAAATCTATAATACTAAGATAGTAACTGTGTATGTATGTAAGTCAGGTCCGTTCCGCTACGTTGATTGGCTATTAAAATTTACAAGTTTGAGCCAATTTTGCTATTTAAGTCATCATCAGCTGAATACTCATACTCCATTTTCTAATGACAATGCAAAGTTCAAATCGTCATTCCACATGACGTTAGTCATCATGATGCCTTTTGCTCAAGAGCGACAACAAACAAGCGAGACAATCGTAAGAATTGCAAGGACTCCATTGTAGACGATTGAGTTTTTTCACAAAAAACGAGTTTTTAAAACAATCGCTTGCAAGTTGATCGCTCTTTTTACAAGGTAGACTTTTTATAAAGCCGGTGTTTACAACGAGTATTTAGAAAATCGTTGCTTTTTCCTTCATTTGTTTTTATCATAGAAAATGCGTCACTTAGGATAGAAAAGCCACATAACAAAACAAAAGCGACCGTTTTACACAATGGGTACTCAGAAACGTGTTGCTTTTTGTTGCACTCAATCAAAAAGAACTGGCTTAGGTTAGGGTAAGCGGGGAAAAGAAGTAAACATGGGAGCTTTAAGTGCTACGGGTGTTCAGTAAAATGTAGAAAATTGTTGCTTTTTCCTTCATTTGTTTTTTTAATCATAGAAAATGCATCACTTAGGATAGAAAAGCTACATAACAAAACAAAAGCGGACTCCATTGTAGACGATTGAGTTTTTTCACAAAAAACGAGTTTTTAAAACAATCGCTTGCAAGTTGATCGCTCTTTTTACAAGGTAGACTTTTTATAAAGCCGGTGTTTACAACGAGTATTTAGAAAATCGTTGCTTTTTCCTTCATTTGTTTTTATCATAGAAAATGCGTCACTTAGGATAGAAAAGCCACATAACAAAACAAAAGCGACCGTTTTACACAATGGGTACTCAGAAACGTGTTGCTTTTTGTTGCACTCAATCAAAAAGAACTGGCTTAGGTTAGGGTAAGCGGGGAAAAGAAGTAAACATGGGAGCTTTAAGTGCTACGGGTGTTCAGTAAAATGTAGAAAATTGTTGCTTTTTCCTTCATTTGTTTTTTTAATCATAGAAAATGCATCACTTAGGATAGAAAAGCTACATAACAAAACAAAAGCGACCGTTTTACACAATGGGTACTCAGAAACGTGTTGCTTTTTGTTGCACTCGATCAAAAAGAACTGGCTTAGGTTAGAGTAAGCGGGGAAAAGAAGTAAACATTCAAAACAAAAGCGGGAGCTTTGCTACGGATATTCAGTAAAATGTTGCTGTTTTGTCATTTCCATTCTATCAAAAATCCTTGGCTAAGGTTAGGGTTGAAAATAAGAGCAGTAAACATACCACACAAAAGTGGCTGTTTTGCAGCGAATATTCAGAAAAGTTTTGCATTTTTCGTCATTTAAACTTTAAAAGGATTGGCTTAGGTGAGCTTTGCTACGGGTATTCAGTAAAATGTTGCTGTTTTGTCATTTCCATTCTATCAAAAATCCTTGGCTAAGGTTAGGGTTAAAGGTAAGAGTAGTAAACATACCGCACAAAAGTGGCCGTTTTGCAGCGAATATTCAGAAATTTTTTGCATTTTTCGTCATTTAAACTTTAAAAACCTTAGCTTAGGTTAGAGTAAGCGAGAAAAAGAAGCAACTTATCAAAACGAAAGTTGGCGTTTCGCAACAATTGTTCAGAAGTGTTGCCTTTTTGACATTTACACTCTAAAAGGCCTGGCTTAGGTTAGGGTAAGCGGGTAAAAAACCATTACCAAGTCAAAAGCGGGTGCTTTCCAATGGGTATTTGGAACAGTGTTGCCTATTCAGAAATGACAGCTGCCTGAAGCAGATTGCTTTTCTTAAACCTGTATTTTAAACTGGAACAAAAACTTAAACCGGTATCAGTTAATTGTTGTTAACCAAACGACATTGTTTTTTTTATAATTTTTTTAACAGGAATGGCGATTGAACAACATGTGACGACATTGAAAAGCTAACCAAACAAGATTAATTTTAAAACTTTAAGCGGGAATGGCTGTTAATTGATGCTGATCAGAGGAGATTGTTTTTTTGATACTTTAAACGGGAAGGACAGTGGAATGCAACTGATTAGAAAAGAATGAAAGGACAAATAAGCGACATTGAAAAGCTAATAAATGCGAGAATTGATTTTGATACTTTAATAGGGAATGGCAGTTGTTTGTTGCTGATTAAAAAGGTTGTGGATTTTGAGTCCGCGTCGTGGGCAAGGTCAAAAGGGGAAAACCAACTCAAAAATAATAGTTGTATTTATCAGCTAACCGTGCCGTAGGCACGGGTCAATTTGCTAGTATGTACATAGTGTAGTACATTTGGATCGTTCTTTTCCCTGTGTAACTTGTAAAAAAAAATTTTTTTTTAATTTTTTTTAATTAAAAAAAAAATCCGGATTTTTTTCCCCTAACCCTACCCCCACCCCCCCCCCATGATAATTTTTCGCTTAAATTTTGAAGGAAAAACGCTAAATTTTGCTGCAAAATCGTTGAAATTACAATGAAGATGGTCAAGTTATCATATATTCAGCTTATAGTATGGACTTTATAGACAAAAAATCGTGATTTTCGAAAAAAAATTTAGGGTGTACGGAAAATTGAGGGGGGGGTCTCCGCCAGACAAAATTTCATGGGGGGTGTGGGGGGGGTGTCGGCCAAGTTTTCGAGGGGGGCGGGTCCGATGGGGGGGTGCCCGGTTTTAGGGGGGGGGGTGGCACGGTGCCCCCCCCACCCGACGGTCTCTGGTGCGCTGGGGGGGGGTGTACCCCCCACCCCCCCCCCTCGCCCACGGTACTGCGATGTGCACGTGTACACACACCAACGGTCCGGTCCATCTGCATAACCCGGTCGGTGCGTACAAGTTTCAAAAGATAAAAGAAGGCGTTGCCAAATCGCCCTCAGCGACAAATGACGCATGTTTTGTATTCTCAGCCAGCACCGCCGCGGCATGCGCGGACCGTCGACAAAAATGCGGAGCTTTTACGAGTTATTCAAAAACGATTGGAAATGATCAGATTTTGTATGGGCGCCAAATTCAATTTTTTTTCCATTTTGGCGGGAAATTTCACAAACACACAAAAACAGTTTAAAAACAATTGGAAATGATCAGAGTTTGTTGAACATCAATGAAAACAATCAATCTAAGCATTTTTGGCGCAAAATTCTCAAAATGGCGAAAAGTTTGATATTCAAATAGCAAAAAAAATATCAAAGACCATTGAAAATGATTAGTTTTTTGGAAATCGATTGAAAACAGTCTTCTTTATTGTTGCGTTTTCTCTTCTTTTTTATTTATGTGTTCGCGCGCCGGTTCCGGAAACCCAAACGTACCAAACTCCGGCGGAAACGCAAGATAAAAACAAAACACCCCGCAAAGCAAATCTCGTTGTGGGCCAAAAATTCGCCGCAAAAAAATCCAAACGGCCAGTATCCATCTCAAGGTCAGTCCACAAGAACGAACAAAAAAGAAACAATCATTTTTACCGGAGAACAAAAAAAAACGATTGGCATTACGTACACATCAAGAATAAAAAAACAACTTTGAAGTAAAAAGTTTCACAGATTTTTTCAAAACCGTCGCTTTTTTCGTTTATTTTCACGCGACAGCCACGAATTCGTTGATATACTCCTGCTGCTGCAGACAGTCCAACATGAATCGAGCAACGTCCGCGCGCGCAATCGTTGGCGATCCCCATTTCGTCGATCGGCACTCATTTGATGGTATAAAAAGTCCCGGTTTGGCTGAACCGTGACAAAAAGAAGGTGCTTTGATTTCACTCACGTCAAATGCAAGACACTGGGTAACTTTTGTTTGTGACAGTTTTCCTTTTTCGTTTTAATTTTTGAAAGAATATACCAGCAATTGGTGAGTTTGTCGCATCTCCGTCAACAAGCTGAGGCGGGCGCACCACTGTGAACTCCAGTTGGTCAGCCTTTGCACCCAGAACGTCTTCCATTGAAGACATGTCATCCAGTACTTTCCCAAGCATTAGCGGCTGTGTGTGACGTTTTTTCTCAAACGTGGGCCCAAAAACAGCGGAGTATTTTTTCAGAAATGGCGTTTACCCGAAGTATCCACTCGATGAACCATGGGTTGTCAGGTGCTCGTTTTGTGCACCATGATGTGATGCAAATAAAGCGTTTCAGCTGAAAAAGGTGTTAAAATTTAACATCTAAAGGACTGTCCACGTTCATTTTGTTTCTTACACCAAGAAAAAATTTCACCAGTCAATCAACGCGCATTTTTTGTTGTCATCGCTTCCAAAATTGCTTCGGAACTCGGCAAATAAAATGCGCCCTGTTTCCCGTGCGCGTGCGATCCGAGGCAGGAGAACACAGCGTCGCAGTCATCATCGAACTGTTCACTGAGCGACGTCGACGAAAAAATGTCCGCCTAAAAAACTAGTGTGGTTTTGAACAAAATTTTTAGCAAAACCAGCAAAATGTTTTTGAAACGAATTGTTCGGGTTTCTCACATTTGCATGAGTGAATTTTGGATTTTCAGCGACATCTCGCGGAACTTTGTCAGGATTTCTGACGATCGCGTGCACGCTGTGGCCAGCCAAAAAAGACTGACGGACAAGACAAACGCCGGTTGGACCAGTCGCCCCCAACACAACAAATTTCATTGCAAATGGTGGTTCTTAAGTTAGTTTTTTTGCTGCTTTAGGTTTGTGAACTTGTTTAAAGTTGCATGGAACGACCGACAATGTTTGTTTTATCACTGCTACAGTGCTGATAAATGTTTTTTTTCAAATAAACGGTCAACGCAAAAGGCTTTTGTTGTGTTTTCAGCGACAGTGTTTTTTTCTGTGCAGCATAAATGGGAGCAAAGTCTAAAAAAATAACAGTACTGTCGTCGTTGGCAAAACAAAAACACGTCCAGGTGTTTTTCACGTGGTTTCTTTTTTTTAAAAATCTTAAATTCATAACACGCAATTTCCACATGCAGCAATGGTGGTGTAAAATTTATGGCGCTAATGATACACGCTGTTTTTTTATTTGTATATCACTGAAAATTGCTTTATAGTATTCAAATGCGACTAACAGAGCAGCTGGGACGAGTTGCCGATGGATATCGTCAAAACGTTTTTAGGCAAAGTCGTGCATTTTAACGCGATGAGCATTTTATTTCGAACATCAACGTCACCAAACCAAAATCAGCATGGACTCATTAAAATTCATTGAAAGTTGTCCAAATTAAAATGTTTCTATAATTGAAAATACTTCACACAATTGTTAAGTTATGAATATGCAGTTAAGCCATATTGACGGTATTTGATAAAAGAGTGTGCAGTAGATGGTTGTTTATGTCTATTTTCACATGTTTATCTGTGAAACAAATTTTCTGTAGATTGGTTATGTTATTTATGATAGCAGGACATATTTTGTTGCGTGTTGCTGCAATTACCTAACGAAGCTAATTCAGTTGGTTGGGTTGAAGCGGAAGCTTGCAAAAAGAAAGGTACGGTTTTGCATTTTTGCCCACATGAAATTTGACTGATTTGAGGACGTGCATTCGTATACATTCATATCCATCAAAAACTAATTTAATACCAAGTGTGAGGATTGTTTTATTGTCTTTGTTCATTTGATAATTTATGGCATGGTGCGTTTTTGCTGTGGCGAATATATGCATTACATGTATTTTTTATGTATTATTTAACATCTAAAAATACCTGATCTTGATGTTCTTTTGAAAGGAACGTGCTGGAAAAGTGTCACGTATGCATGAAGATATTCCTTGAAAAAGCCAATATTAGTTGTTCTTACCCATATCCATGTTGCTTGCTGACTGCTAAAAAATGCAAAGAACTGTGTAGTTTTCTGGAGAACTGTTTTTATGCGCAGTGGAATGATATGCACGAAAATGTTCTTCGATTAAGTTTAAGCAAGTATTGTTTGAATTCTTGAAAAAACTTTAATTTTTTGATTATTTGGTTGTTGTCTTCAAAACCGTGTTGTGATACATGTTGTTCTACAAAATTTAAAATTTAATCACCGGTATTAGTTAATTAACTTTAACACGGAACTTTGTGTTATGAACTGAAACAATTGAGGTTTGTCGTTCTTAGCGTGCTCGCAGACAACCAAATCCGTCGGCTATCAGTCACTTTTATTTCCTTTCGTGATCGTCAATATTTTACCCTGGGGAATTTTGTCGTCTGTTACAGTGGTTTCGACATTTTTTGTAAAATACATTGATGAAAACAAGGTTGTACTCAGTTAGTCAGCATCGTTTATAGGCATGCAGAAAAATAATGCACGTGTTCGTGCACCTACTGATCATACAATATGCGCAAACCCGTGCAGTTACGATTCTGATTAACTTCTTTTTTTCAGAAGCGAACAACGGCTGTATCTGCATTGTTTTCAAAAGAAAAAAGATGTTTTCTGCTTAACAATAAGTGCACGAGCTGTGAATGTGAATAGATAAGTGCACAAACTTATGCAGAACATGTGCATCTACCTATGCATTATTTTTTACGTGGATATATGTATGTAGGTAATTATGTACATATTTATCTTTTATTTTAGTTCGAAGACTCAATGCGTGCGTTGATAGGCAAACAGTTTCATGCATGACGCCGGGATTCAAAATTGGCAAAATTGGTCATCAGAGTCCCTAAATAGAGCAGAACACAAAAAACGATAATACATAATACAAAAATATGATGTACGTACAAACCAAATTGTGGCACGTTCATTGAAAGTAGTTGAGTTCATTGAAAGTAATTGAGTTATGATTTGTAAGGACCAGGACTTGTGTTAAAATGATTATTTGGTATTCGACACTGGATCGGACGGCAGTTGCTACACATAGTTTATACATGTACATAACATATCTTGTCTCCAGATATCCAATTTTCACTGATCAACCGGTGGCTTTTTTCATCTTTTGTGGTTAACGGATTCAAAAGGTCGTATATATACATGATTGTTGTTTGTCCCACTTGCTAGAGAATACTAATCAGTATAACTATCGAGTATGTTATATCCAGTGTTGCAGCGGCAAATTGTCAAACGCGCGGACAAATTTTAATCTTCCTGTCCCTTTTTCTCAGCGTTATATGATTACTTTTTCTCAGCTTCATGCCCTAAGATATGTACAGTATGTACATTACATTGTACATTGTATATATCTGGCACACTGTGTCGGTTGTTTTAACCAATACATGGAAAGAAAGATGCTTGTTCCTAAGATGCTTTCCTTGTCACATGTTCTTTCTGAAGTTTTTTGTTTGTGTGATCAAGTCTAATGTGATTTTTTTTCATAACTCAGTATTTTAAAACATTTAATTCCGTTATCTTCACATCGTACATGCGGCTATTTGCTTGCGCACCTTACTGGTATACTTCAATGTCATGTTTTTCTTCGTCGCAATAAGTACACACAGTTTTAAGAATAAAATGCTAACGTTGGACACGCACAGACGCAAGCTTGCTTGTGCACATTCGTGTGAATGACTTCAAAATTAGTCGCTGTTTATTGTGACGACGATGTGCCAAAGAAAATTGAAGTGCATTATTTAGCAAGGACCGATCGTGAGGATTATTTTTTCTGGCGAGTTTCTTTCAATTTTTCAGGCTGACGAACAGGTTAAAGAAGCACGTTTTTTAACAGCAGTAAGTCTGGTTATGCGAATCAATTTAGCAACATGGCGGAACTCGATATCTGAAACAATTTTGAAGCAGCATATCGCGGAATTTCCCTTTGGTTTTCATTCTGCACGGGTTATTTTGAAAATAATTTTGGGTTCAAGCTTTCGTTGAGAACAAAAACTAGAAAACACCTAAAATGACGTCGACAAGGGACCGTCGGCACTGGTTCTCACGCAGTTTCAACAAAAGCGTGGAAACGTTCGAGCAGCAGACGAACTTTCATGATACGACCGCAAACCCTGGGCGTACCAGCAGCGATCTGCTAACCGTCGAAAGCGCCACAGGCGCCCGGCAGTATCTATCGGTGACTCCGCCTATGTCTCGGTCACACCATACGGACTCCGACGTACGTCATCAGCAGTCGAATTGTCTTGGTTCAAACGAGCACCAACGAACAACAACGCTGACAACCGCCAACAATAGTGAACGAACCGTGAAAAGAAAGGTGAGCAGAAATTAAAAACGGTGAAAGAAAGTTAAGAAGACGGATAGAAAGGAATTATCCACAGAAAGCGGTTATTATTGTTGAAAATTTTTACCTCCCATGATTTGTTTACGATAGAAACCAACCAGCACACAATTAGCAATTGAATGCGTCAGTTCACCCAAAACAACTTTAAACAAAAGCCGTTGTCTGAAACAAGAAAAACAGCAAAAAGCTCTTGACTAATGCATGAGCGATTGTTGTTGTTGTTGTTTACTTCGGTTTTAACCATTGTTTCGCAGACAGCAAAACCGTGTCGTTTCGCAAAACCTCGAGACCCTTTGGTGAAAACAGTTGAACCAGAAACTAAATTCAAAGGTCAAATTGTTCAAATTGTTCAAATTTACAACACAAACATGACCACAGCAACCGCAAACATTGTTGGCGTTCACTCTCCGAGTGTGAGGAGAAGTGAAACACTGAAGCGTCAAAACTCGTTTCAGTTTCCAAAGGCTGTCACCAGAAAGAATCGACCTTCGGTTGTAAAAATAAAAGTTGAATTTGTCGAGGTAAGAAAGGAGAATCAACCGAAACTATGTACTCGTGTGCAGTTTGTTTTTCAGAAACTTTTCGTCCGGTTTGCGGTGAGAACTGCTGATTTTAGTTATCCACCCACTGCTTTTTGTTTCGACAGCAAATGCGCAGAACCTTTGCTTTTTTGTCCCACTGTGCCGTGCTTTTCTCTCACAGTCCAACTGCAAAAAACGCAAGTTGGCATGTTCATTGGCTGCATCATGCCAATTGGCTGGTTGTGCCAATCAACAGCAACCAATTGGCTGGTTGCGCACGATTCACCAGTTTGACGATTCTCATCCCATTGCATCGTGAACAGCATTATAATCAATAAAGCATCTCCACATTTCCAGCCGCCGCTGATGCGTCACCTCTCATTAGAGCCGTCCTGGCATCAGCAGTTCAGCGGCAAACAATTGCGCGCCATCCATCTCTCGTGGCTGCGTCTGACGCGCGAGCAGACCGCCAACAAACCGTCCAGCGTTCGCCTGGTCGAGCGTATCTTCGACCACTTCAAGCAACGCCAACCGAATGTCGGCACGATGTTCGCGAAAGCGGCCGGCTTGGATTTTGTGCTCGACGGCAACCAGTCGAAGCAGATGCTCACCTGGCGTGACCACCCGAAGGAGTTCTGCAAGATGCTCGAGCACGTCGTTCAGTCGATCGTCGCCAACGACCGACTCCCGGAGCAGTTCGACTTTGAGACCATTGGTCGGTTGTGGGGCACTGTTTCTGGCAAAATATGGCTAATTGAGTGGCTCCAGTTTGGATCAGTCGACATTCCATTCGGGTATAGTAAAAACGGCTGAAAAGAGGGCCGAAGACCGGGCTTGCGTGTCGCTTTCAATTTTCAGACCGCACCTGCCTTCGGGTGTCCGTCTGGGGGGTGGAGTGAACCAGAAGTCCAGTCTCATTTGCGGCGCTTCTTTCCCAAGCTCCGATCGAAATGTTTCTTTTGTTTTCCATGTGGAACAGCGAACAAAACCGTTTTTTCAGCAAAATTATCCATTTTTCTCACTGGCAGGTCGCGCGCACGCCGGCCTCTGCTCGGTCGGCTTCCGCGGCGAGTTCTGGGAGCACTTAGGGGAGTGCATCGTCGAGGTGATCATACGGCACGACTTCCTCCAGGCGCATCCGGACGCGAAGAAGGCGTGGATGACGCTGACGGCCGTTATGATCGATCGCATTCGCAATGGATTCGACAAAGAGGCGAACCGACACCGCCGCGAGATGTACACGCAGGTGAGCCTTGAAGGCCAATTCATGCACGACGAATTTGTAATTTTTATCCGGCACGTCACGTCACGGCACGTCACGGCACGTCACGGCACGTCACGTCACGGCACGTCATGTATGAATTCGTGTATAAACGAGCACGTGTTCTAAAGATAACGTGACGTGCTGGATTGCTGTTTTTTAGCTCTACATGTATGTATGAGCATAGTTGTTCCAGAGCCGAGGGGTTGGGGGGGGGGGCCGATATAGATAGCTGGAGCAAATTTTCCAGATAGATAGATAGCTGGAAAATTTTGAGGGGGGGGCCGCGGGGGGGGGCATGTGACCTGGGGGGGGGGGGGGGCCGGTCAAAATTTTGAAATTTGATAGATAGATAGCTAAAACGCTAAAAAGCTATAAAAACAGCAAAATAATGCTAAAAATACACTAAAAATCAAGTATAGACGTGTATTTTATCTAAAATTAGCGAAATTTTCAAGAATTACGAGCAAAAATGGTCAATTTTGGTCAAAAATTGACTCATTTTATGTCTTCGAAGACAAAAATTTTCAGATAGATAGCTGGCTAAAAAAATTTTTTGGATAGATAATAGCTGAACCGAAAAAACCTGTCTGATAGAGATAGATTCGAAAATTTTGGGGGGGGCCGACCCCCCCCAGGCCCCCCTAGAACAACTATGTGTATGAGACGTGACGTGCCGTGCCGGATAAATTTTGTGCACATGAATTGGCTTTTACACTGTTATATCTATATTCAACTTTTTCTGCCGAATGGATAAAGTGGAACTGGAAATGAAACCACACCAATTGAAACAATAATCTGTCAATACGGCAGCGAAAACTTCTTGTCGAGCTGTCTTGTACCAACCAGCAAGTTAGCTCAACAACATATCGGGCAAAAAGTATTGTCAATGCAAAACGGACATCTGAAACGGTGCCTCTTCGTTTCAGGCTGCATTCATCTCGAACGCCTGCACGGCCGGTGGTGACACGAACACTCTGAACGTGCCAATCAGCTGGCAGCAGCACTACTCGCCATCGAAGAGCACACCAAACAGTCTGAATCTGCCCGCCAACGCGTGGCCACAGCAGCAGTTACCATCGAACAGCACGCCAAACGTCTCACTAAACGTCGTCACACCACCAAATCCACTCGGTTCCAATAAAGTGCAACCGCAACCGCAACGACAGTCGCGCGCACCCAGTCACCCGCAGCGGCTGCGCGCGCCGCGCTCGTTTGACGCCGCCAGTCGATCGCCGACCAGCCAACGGCCGAGGTTGGTTCGCAATCGAACGATCGAGACGTCCGATTACGAACCGTCGTCGACATTGGCGATGCCACCAGTGAACGCGTTGCTGTGCGTCAGCGGCGACTCGATGAATCGTACGACCGCCGACTATCAGACGTTCGACAATGGCAACATAACGGTCAACGTGTCACCGGCGGACTTCAACGAACGTCAACGCGTTCAGTCGCCGGAGCAGCATGGGACGACCTCGATGAAAAGCACACCCACGAGACAACAACGGCACAGTTGCGTTGTTGGTGCCGTTCAGCGGCAACGCCAGCAACGTGAATGCGACGCCGCGCCGAGGTCGGACGGTCACGTCGCGAACAAACGCGTCAGCGACTATTACGACGGTACATTCGATAGTTCGGGTTTTTTTTGCTTGAATCAGGAGCAGACAAGGAGAGTGTTGTACACATGAAGCCTGGTTTGGAAAAAAGTTGAAAAGCAACCAGTGGATATTTGCGTATTGTGCACAAACATTACAAGCAAAGTTTTGCGCTATGACAGAGAAAACCTCGATGGGCACCCAACTCTGTACGCTTTTCTGGGTTAGCCCTGGCGAACAACATCGCCTAAAATCCACAACACCACCGCCAATACCAACAAATCTGCAAGGGTGTGTGCATTCTTCCTCAGCTCCCCCAAGTGGAATTCGACTTCGGTGCAATTCGACGACCATCGCCCCCGTTGGCTCGCAACGGCTATCGCCCGCCGTGGCTGCTGCAGAGGTCTGCGTACGCGCGACTGCATGACAATGCGGACGGCGTCGACGCGTGATGGTGACACCGAACTCAAATTCGGTTGTGATGCATTCCAGATCGAAAACGCTCACGATTACTTTGCGATCATTTTGATGGACTGATTTGAACTTTTGAATTCATGGGTTTGACTTTTTTATGCGCGCCAGATATTTTGAGAGGATTTTCGCGTCCAAAAAGTTTTAGTCCGGCCATTTGTTGCTTGTTGCATGACACCAACGACTGTAACAAAATTCAAACGCAATCAGTCTAGGATGGTTGGATAGGACAATCGCAACAAACCTGCGTTTCGCTTGACTATTATCAATTTTTTTTATTTCTCCTAATGCGTGTGCATACATAAAAACCATATAGTTTCAATCGATATGTGGCAATTCAACATCGCCAAGGTGATTCGGTTTCATTTAGAGGACTCGGGTCACTTTACCAATTTTGAATTCCCGCGTCATGCAAGTAAAATAAAAGATAATATAGCCCGGAGACCCGTAAAAACCAGTCACCACAAGACAAAAAAATCGTGCATAACTGACACCAGAGCCGTATTTCAAGCGGATGGTTGACAAAACGTGCACCTGCAGGAAGAAGCCAAGACGAACTGTTTTTGTTTTCTCAATCGTTTATTTACCACCACCCAGTAACAACGACTTTTGTTTTATCAGCAGTTGATATGATCTTTGCAAGAAACCGTTAATCCAGAGCAAATGTTTTCACAGGATTTTCTCCGAGAAACTGTCAATAAAATCCGCAACCATTTTTTCTATCCACCCATTGTGCGCGTCAAACATGGTTGAAAGCCCGACTGCCACAAAAAACTTGCAGAGTAAGCTCAGCAACCAGGTGTGTTTGTGACAAAGGGTTACAAATATAAAAAACGAAAACACATGCCACTTTTGAGTAGATTCTACGACGAACGCAAAAAACGAGAAATGTGTTTTTGGAAAAAGGACTGACATCTGTCCGCGAAAGTGAAACAGCAGCGAAACCAAAAAAACAACAACATCAATGACGCACAGTAATAAACGAATAATCTTGCATGTTGTTTCCGTTCGTTAGTCAAATCGCGTAACTTGTCAACGGCAAATTCTCCATGGTCGATTTTTGTAATTGCGCCGAGCCAGTCCATTCCGGTGCAATCCGTTTTTGCATGAGACGCTGAACGGCGGCGCGCATTACATTATCCGCACATTTCGATAAATTTGTAACAAAAACAGAGGGAAAACCGTTTCACATTTTTCAATCGCCTTTGGTTTCAAAACTTGCGCGAAATTTCGTGCGAGAAAGGAAACGTGTTTCGCACGGATGCGCGAGTTGTCGCATACAACACACACCACCAGAAGCGTGCACTTCAACACGGGCGCCGCCGCAGCAGGCACACTTATCGCACTGATAATTTCGCCTGCAATAACCGTCGAAAAACATTTGGTAGTGGTGTATAATTGATTTTTACGATTTTCATCATCCACACGCAGATGTTATCATGCGATTATTGAAAACAGACAATTGTAATGAGTTGCCTTTCGAAGTGCGAAAAGAGAGAAAAAACGGGGTGGTGGGCGCACGACAATACGGTTCTTTCATTGGTTGGTATGTATGCAATTGACGCAAAGAATCGAAATGGCGACAAACGATGAAGAAACAAACTCTCAGCACATTATAAATAACGGAGAACATCCACTATTCAACAGTCAACCAACCAATGATTTCGATAATAGTGTTTTTTTCGTTGACTGAAGTGGATGCGATTGACGGAAAAAGGAGAGAACAAGGCAACAAAAACACGCAGTGTTTCAAGTGTTTTGAAACTAATGTGACAAAACGGCCGATTTCGCGTGGAGCACACAATTTGAG
>JASANC010002657.1:0-15786 GCA_030248135.1 Theristus sp. LFF4_11 | reverse complement strand
GATGAAAAGAAACTGACAACAGGTTCATGAATGTTCGGCGTGTAGCGTTTCTCTGGCTGTACAAATTTATGTGCGCTGAATGTTTTCCTTGTTCATCCCGAAAAACGTTACTCAACGTTTAACGCAACGCCAACAGTCGGTAAACGTTGCGTAACGTTTTCTCAGTATTTTTTTTTATTGGTGTTCCTGAGAATTCTCAACGGTGTTGCCATAGTGCACGTTTGCCAAATTTCACAGAATTCTAAGTTCTTAGTTTTAAGTATTTTTTCGATTTTTTTCGGTTGTTTTGACATAAAAATGTAGCTGTGCTGAGAAAAGATACATGTTGTATGATATTGTGCATTTGAAAAACGGCGTACTGCAGTAAAATCAGTAAATTTAGTGTTGTGCATGCGTTCAGAAGCGTGTACTTGTTCGGGATATCGATTGATCTTACGCTGTCATTGCATTCACCTTTGTACACTGCATGCACGGGT
This sequence comes from Theristus sp. LFF4_11, assembly GCA_030248135.1. Classification (NCBI taxonomy): domain Eukaryota; kingdom Metazoa; phylum Nematoda; class Chromadorea; order Monhysterida; family Xyalidae; genus Theristus; species Theristus sp. LFF4_11. The sequence goes on along the minus strand of JASANC010002657.1, from coordinate 15,310 downwards.
ATATCAACATTAAAAAGTGTATCAAAATGCGTGTATGCACTGCTGCGATGTCTACAAATCTCTTCTTGGTGAAAATCCCATCCGAAATCTCAAGAAACTTTTGTTAGAAATGATTGGTAAAAAGCGTCAGCGCCAAAAATGAAACGTCTTCCCATTTCTGTGAAACGGCTCCCACTGCGCACAACTGTTACACTGACCACTGCAGTGTTGCTGCTCAACTGGCTGCTGATACGGCCAGCACAATGGAATCTGAACTTCTCTGAGATCTCAACGTTTCCAAAAGCCAGATCTGACAAATCGCTAGTCAACGAGTCATCCTTCCTGTACAGCATGCACGCTGTGTTTGAAAGCAGCGCCAACAACAACGAGTCCGATGCAGAGCTGAACTTTGAACTTGCGCTTTTTCTGATTCGCCGTTGTGCGAACAGATCACCGGTGAAACTAACGTCAAATGGGCAAGAGTTGTCGGAGTCACCAAGAAAAATTTCCATTTGCAAACAGAAATTCGAGTCGACGAACAGCGAGTGCCCGTGGCCGGGTTCACCGCACTGTGCTTGGGGTGGCTTCACATTGCGCGCCTTGATTTCCACCAATCAGCTTACGCCAGACAATTATAAATCAGAAATTCAGAAATTCGTGCGCTCGAATTTTCAACTGAGAATCGGCGAGAAACTGAATCTTCCGTTGCACACAATACCGATTCCGCTATCCGCAGTGCTTGATCGGCCTCAAAGGCAACACCGTCTGGTGATTTGCGTCAGTTCTGTTTGAATTTTTTGAATTCTTAAAATTGTGATATTCAGAATTTTTTAGTATAGGGTTATTTCTCGTCACTAAACTTGCACGTTTGCAAACTCGTTCAGGTGCAGCCACTGTTTCTGTACGACGACTGGCTGAATTTGATTCGTTTCGTGGAACTTTGGCGTCAGCTGGGTGCGCAGCACTTCTTCATTTACCATCAGTCGATCACCCAACAGGTTCAGCGAATCTTGTCCCACTACGAAGCGAGACAACTGGTGACTCTGGTGCCGTGGCCAAAGCTGCCGTCGCACAACGATGTTGACCCGAATCAGCAGCTGTACAGAGCGGAAATGTTTACGGCGGTGAATGAGTGCTTGCTGAGGACACGAGACAGTGCTGAGTTTGTGGCATTGGCTGACTTGGACGAACTGATTGTGCCGGTCAATGGCAACGAAACGTTGCTGGAGTTTGTTGAACAAACATTCACTGAAATGGACAACGGCGATCCGCAAATTGGTGCACTCCTGTTTCGGAGTCAACTGGCCAGCAGCATTACAGATGGCTTGCCAAATGGCGCAATGCCCCACCAATGTCACACACTGTTCGGTGACCTGACAAACGTTCAACTGAACGACTTCGCATTCCCGCCGGGCCAAATGAGCAAAGTGATCGTGCGACCGGAGATGGTGCGCAGGGTGCACATTCACCAGGTGCTGCAGTTTCAGCGCCCCACCGTGCGTCACCGTTTTGTTGATCGCACACGGGCTGCGGTGTTGCATTTTCGGCGTGTTCAAGAAGACAAAGGAACACGACGGTACGGTAATAAATCACAAAATGCAGTTACATACAAACTTAAAAGCATTACAGACCAATCTGCTGATTGATTGGCTGCTTTTGAATTGGGCTTACTGATTGGTTCCACTCGCTCGATTTTTCAATCAACATGCCAGATTCAAATGCCGGAAATGCCCATGTATTCCAGTTTGACAGTTTGACTGTTGAACTGTCTGACAGTTTGATTGTATGACAGCTGGACAGTTTGACTGTTCGACTTTTGACTGCTTGACAGTTTGACCGCAAAATGGATTTTTACAATGAAACATCCAAATGAACTTGCACTAACGATAAACGCTTATACGTTTATGGCGCTCCGGGATTGCATCAAGTCAGGACTTGAATAAAAGCGCCGAAACCTGCCAGGTGTAAATAGGATATTGAGATTATAAGGTTTCTCCAGCTAACTTTCACCCGGCTTTGAGTCCTCTTTAAAATTTCCGTTAATTTTATTCTCATTCCTTTCATATTTTTGAATCAGTGTCTTTGTGTGTTTACAATTGTAAGTTTTCCAGATTCCACGAGCACTCCACCTGGCACAACTCAACGTTGTTGAGCGACTTGGCCGAGCGAGCGTGTGCCACGTGGCACTCGGAGCGTGGCGCCGACAAATTGGCAGAACTCGATATTATTTTTGAGATCACAGAACCAGAATCGGACTCAATGCGACAGAAGTTCAGATCGCTACGGACACGCTGGCAGTCGACAGCGTCGAAAATGCAGCGCTGCCTCGATTACTACCACCAACAGAGACCGTTCGAGTGTCCGGCCGTTGCTGTGAAATGTGAGGCAATCTGGACGAACGCAGAGGCAACCGGCCGAATCGAGTTCACATGGGCGGACAGCGGGCGGTGGTTTGCTGTGTGATCGAACAACTTCCCGAGAGTCAGTTTGTCAGTGTCACCAAAGGTGAATACTTGACTGCATTGCATCTGTCCACCCACCCAATGTTCAGTGACGAGAAAGCCCATTTCATGACACCGGCTTGTTTTGAACAATGTAATACGCTCAATAGTATGATTCGATTTATTTGATAACAAAGCAAAATAGAAACGGAAATACACGGAAAATTTTCAAACGCATTTTCGGGCAATTTCACAACAGACGCAAAAGAACTCGCTTATTGCAATTTTTTCATTTTCCCCCGATTGAGGTTTTTCCGCTGTTGCCGAAATTCGGACTTCCACAAAACGGCGGCACAGTGCAGCCGGTGCCCCCTGAGCCACCTCCACTTCCGCCGGAAGAGCCGCCTGCGAAATCATAGTAAACAAGTTAGAAACCAGTTATCGACAGCAACCCCCAATCAGCCATAGCTTTGTGCGCAGTCAGCAAGTTTGTGTGCTCTTGCATCTGAAATGTAGCACGCTGATTAGTTGCATTGAGCTTGTTTGTTGAGACTGAGAGCGATCAGTGATGCAACTTCAGAAGCAGGCAATCGGCTTACAACTCGACTGCATTTGCTACCTGATCCACCTGAACCACCGGCGCTGCCGCCTGAACCACCGGCGCTGCCGCCTGAACCACCGGCGCTGCCGCCTGAGCTTCCACCAGAACCGCCGGAGCTGCCTGAACTGGGTGCTTTAGGTACAAGGTCAGGAGGAATATTTGGAGGCTGGAGTGAGTTTGGATCGTTGTCACTGGATGAGCCACCGAAGAGGCCACTTGGAATCGGTGCAATGCCAGCCACAATGCAACACTGGCACTCGCGAACGAGTAGCACCAAAGCTGCCGTTGTGCACAGCAGTTGACTCATGGTGCGTGCTCACTGAAAGGAAATGTGTTTAGTATCTAGCAGTACATGTATTTATGAAGCAGTACACAGCTACGGGGTCACTAAATACTGCTTCATGAATGCCCCTTCACGCAAACCACTAGAATGCACAAGAACAGAAAAGACAAATCAACAAATGCACTGAAATATAAAAAACGATGAACCGCCTTCTGAAAAAAACATCTGCAAAAGAAAAGAAGACACAAGCACAGTCTGATACATGCAACCGCAAACCTGGAACTTTTTTTTCAATTTGCGCATTTAACTTTATTCACAATTGGCGTAGTTTCACATAGTGACGTTTGTTTCTCAACATCAATTTTCATGAATTTTATGGTTTTATTTACAGAATTTTTATAGACTCATTACACCTGTGCGTGTGTCGCGCAGCTATTGCCAACTGTTTTTTCTTTGGACACACAAACAATCGCATCAATGTCGATAGGGGAAGAAAAGTTGCCTTGTTGATTTCATGTTTACTCGACAAGTGGCTTGACGAATAATTCATTGAAAGGGAAAACCGACAGCAAATTGTCCAGGTGCGGCCTGTGCACCCTCGGTGGCGTCGTGGCAGGACACCAGCAGCTTGTTTGCAACAACGCTGTGTGCTGAGGTTAGCAGCCGGTGACTCTCAGCAAACCAAAATCGATCAATTGAGGTCACGGTGGAAAACTGCGAAAGCAATGTGCGTTCACTGTTGCTGCTGAACGTGTGTTCAACAGGCACGCAGTGGCCGACACGAAGCTGCCCGGCTGGCAGCAGTCGCAGCAGACACGGCCGGTTGGCGGCAGCCGTGCAGTGCGCACAGACAAACAGCAGGTGCGACGTCGTCACTGACAGCTGCAAGTGCGGACACCGTGAGCATGCGCCACTCATGCGTTCAAGACGCACAATGGAACATTTGAATTTGACAAGTGAAAAATATTTCAGTTTGGTATTTTTCAATGGATTTGAGCTTTTCCAATCATCATCATTTTGCAGCTGAACTATTTTTCTCAGCAACGAAAGCAGCTTTCATGGGATGTTTTACTGATTGTATCCGCTGCTAATTGGTCCAGTTTTTCAAAAAATCATACTCGAATAATTCCTTGCGAAATCCCAGCGTTAATTTGTCGGTGCTCTGAACGCTCTCTGGTGACTCAAATGCTCGCGTGCAGGTGTACAACCGACCTCGTGACCAGAGGCTGTCATGAAGTTCACGAACTCGAATGTCGCGTTCGTCAGGCCCCGATTGACGTGCGCGTGCGTCACCTTCGTCGGGGCCCGTCTGCCTTCCTTGTCCCTGCCGAGCACCCAGTCACCAGTGCGAATCGCCTTCACTGACTTTTCAATGCCTGTAATCTGAATTTTTCACCATGAATGCCCTATTTTACTAAACATCGAAGCTTTGAAACTTGGTAACTTTGTAACTTTGTTACTTTGTAATGTGCCACTTCCAATCGTCTGACTGCCGGATAAAATTCGCTCACCATTTGCAAGTGTCAGCATGGTGCTTTCGTGAAAGCATCGATATTCCTCATAGCCAGCAAAGTCATACTCAGCGTCAACCGCATCTTCGCTGTTGTCAATGGTGATCTCGGGGGGATTCGAACCAGCAGGCAACGGAGCGAAATTCGATGAAATGCAACAGGCAACGAATTTAAAACATTGACCAGCAACTAGGGCCAACCACACTGACTGTTTGTGCATTTTGCGATTCCAGATTGAGTTGCAGGATTTTAAAAACGAATTTTTGTTTGTGTCTGACCGGTAGCTATCTGCTACACGTATGTACACAGCACTTTCTGAAAACGCTTCACACGTAGACTTTTTTCATAATTTTATTTCACAGCTGACCGAATTCCTTAGAATGTTAGAGGTGAATCTGTAAGCGAACGTTGAATCACATGTAATGCACTTTTTATATGAACGTGAAATGAATTTGAGTCGCTTTATCACTTTGTCGTTGTGCGTAACTTGTTTTCATCAGAATAATAAACACTCACTTCAATTCTTATTGCACTACATGAAACAAGGCATGTTGTAGAGAGAGAGCCGTGCATGAGTTACAGATCTAAAAACTAAAAACTGCAGCATAAGGTTCAACAGGTCTGTTGATATGTCCACTTTATGTGAAGTGTGGTGACATTTCGCAGGGCAAACACAGTTTTCACCTTTCTTGCTTCATCCGCGTCCAGGCGCCCCATTGATGACGGACAGTATTTTCTGATACGCCGCCGGCGACACGTTTGCGTAGCGTGCACGTGCGTTGTTCGTTGCGATCACCAAGCCGTCGCTTGGTTTGTTTCCCAATGCCTAACACGCAAGCGAAATTAGATTACTGATGAATTCAAAAGTTTATTTCTTTTGCTGTTTCTTTTCTATTACCATGACCGAGCGAAACGCGCGCGGATCAGAATCAGACCGATAGGAGCGGTAGATGGGACTGCGCAGTGCACAAATCGCAGGCAGCATCACCAACAAGCAGACGCTTGGTAGAACGCCGCGTGACAATGCCATTTTTAAAGACTTCAACTTCTTGGTACTGAGAAACTTTTCTGGTGCATGTGTTATTCTTGTTTTGCATTCAAAGTCTCACGCTGAAAGAGGCCGATGTGTGCAAAAAAATTATTTCATGCCAAAATCTATTCCAAAATCCATGCCAAAATACATCATGCGAAGTTTTGGCATGGCATGAAAGTTTTGTATGAATTGAATTTTGGCACATATTTTGATTTGAATTTTGGCATTTTTAGCGTGTATGTATTTTGAATATTTTGAGAACATTTACGGCCGAATAAAAAGAAACTTCCTCTTAGTCTAAATTCTAAACTTTATTTTGAAGCATACAAATTGAGAAAACAAAAAGTAGTTTTTGTTTTTAGCTCGGCAATTTTGCAGGTTGCCTGAGCGACTGACAAAAAAGATAGTCAGACCTTTTGTTTCGCCTTCTCGATTTTCTTTTGCTTGCTTCGATAAGAATACGCTAAAAGTGAAGGACAAAAAAAGGTGGAGAAAGGAGCAGACTAATAAAAATGACATTTTATTGATCGAAATTGTGTGAGATTCTGTATCTTACGTGCAAAAGCGGACTCTCTGAATCAAACATGAGGCATTCTGTGGCCTTCCTAACATTTTTTTGATTTGAATCGACAATTTGAAAGAGAATAACGCCACACAATGAAGTTTAGAATCACACGCCACATAAAACAATAAACCTGAACGTCCTGAACCAATTCATGCATGGCATTCTGCAGATTAGAATTAAAATTACGAACAGAATCGCAAACTTCATAACCAAATTTTATCAAAACTTTTGTTAAAGTTTTATAAGTTCATTTCAGGGGGCATCAATTGCCGAAGCCTCTCGATTGCCTCGGGACGAATGTAACGCATCTGAGTCGCGTGGCCCCAGCGGCTTCGTCTCGCCTGTCATGCAACAAAACTGTTTTTATTTGCGTGAATAAGAAAAACCGAAATCCCAAACAAAAAGCAAAATTTTAACAAAAGTCCAAGTCAATTCTCACTCACTTGAAAACCGCAATAAACGTTAACCTTCACCAACTTGGTGATAAATTTGGTTCTAGACTTGGTGCTCTTCCAAATTGAGTTCCAAACTAGGCGACTTTTTAAAGTTGGTGCCAAATTTGGTGTCCTACACACAAGAAAAAAACGGCGTGAAATAGATTGCTGAGCTAAATTGCAGATTACAAAAAACTTAGAACCAAATTTTAAAGGCCACAAAGTTTAGAACCAAATCTGAAAAAAATGTGTGATGTTTGAATTGGAACTTTACAACTTAGAACTAAAAATTGTGCCAGAGAACACTTCAAGGCAATAAATGTGCCACCTTTGATACTTCACGTTTCTAAACCGATTTCTCAGGCTTAACTTAAGCTGCGAAATTAGAACAAGAAATAGCACTGCGGCCATCAGAAACGTTTCAAAGTAAGAATTTTCTCCGGTTAGTGTCAAAATTTGTGTTGTCTTTCAAATCAAATTGTCAAACGTAATACCGGCGAAGGGACAAAATTGTATGAGTGCCACGGCAGCGGTGCTGCTGGTGCAAGGTGCACTGCTTCGTTTGCGCCCTCGTCCAAAACGCCGTCGTCATCAGCATTTTCGGACAGCAGAATCGTAGTGGCATGCGCAGCAGAAATGCACGCAATCACCAACAGAACGGACTTTAGAAACATGCTTTTCACAGAATAACTTGATTAGGATGTTCTAGCGAATAATTGCCTTTTTTCTGAAAAAAAAACAATTTTAAAAATTGTAACGAAAAAGTTATGGCATTCTGCCATTGCCACTCCTGCAATCGAAAACAGGAGAATGGTCATGAAATCATATTGGGATAAATATTGTACATCTGCAATGAACATGTTAGAGTTGAAAAAAGTATAATCACTCTGTAGTGGAGTTAAAAACGTTAATAGAGGCTTCCAGCTTTATGTAAATAAATTTTATCAAACTGGCTGCAAAGCAGAGTGAATTAAAAATTGAGTCTTGTGCCCAGGAATTTCAATTTTAATTTAAAAATTTTAATACATACTGAATGAACCTCCTCAAGTGAATCTACTCAACTTTGGTGACAAATTTCGTTTCAGTTTTTTTCAGTCATTTTTTAGTTCTCAGAAAACTAGAAGAATACAAATATGCACAATGCATCAGGACGCAGGCACACATCAGCTAGCTGCATGTGCCATGTTTTCTGATTCTGAATGTCCATAATTGAAAATACACCGTGGTGTTATTGTTTTTTATACAAATAACTATTTACTTCGTTTTCGTTGCACAAAAACAACAAAAACCGCATAAAGATCAGCCCGCACTGAACTGATTATTCTTTCGAGAAAGAAAATTTTCTTGCTTCACAAGCATTTCGAAATGCACCGTAAATTGTGGACCACCCTGTATGTACAAAAAGCAAAAAGTGGTGAAAAAATGTCAGTAAACAGTTGAATGCAATAGATGGATTTTATGTCAACCTACTGAAAACGGGAAGCGATGATGCAATGGACAGTGGATCCTCTCTTGGAAGTGCTTTCTCTGAACCACGCTACAAATGACAAAATCCATTCCGAAATCTATTCCAAAATTGATTCCGCGTGCCAAAATCCACCTCAAACTTTATTCCATGCTAAAATCTAATCCAAAATTTTATTACCATCACATAGAATGAATTTTTGCGTGGATTTTGGCGTGGAATTAATTTTCGAATAAATTTTGGAATGGCTTTTGGCATTTTTAAGTGTGAAGAGGCAGGCCTTGTATTCTCCATCAAGGCGGGATCAGTCGCAGACTAGGAGTGGTCTTTTTCAAGAATGCCAAGATAAATCCCAATCGCGTGATCAAGGGAGAATGAATGGACAGTATAGCACGAAAAATCAATTTTAAAATCCTAAAAATTTTATAATTTAAAAAATTAGGTTTCGGGAGCACGGTAACGACTCCTAGGATGACGGTAACGACACCACGGGTTACGGTAACCCTGTAGTGGGTCTTGACACGATTTTTCCAAAATCACCCTGATCGTCACGAAAACTTACTAGAATGTTGGAAACCATTCAGATAATGGCGGGAAACATTCGTATGTTCAAAATACAAGTGTTACGGTAATTTTTGGGTTTTGACACGAAGTTGCTGAAACTGCATTTTTTCTTTGAAATAGCTGTTAAATTTGTTTGAGAAACATGCGACATTGTCATAAAACGTCAAATTTTGAGTTTAAGGATTACGGTAACTGGAAAGGTCTTGGTCTTGACACGAAAGTGTTAAAACTACTAACATTACAGAAGTATGCAGGTTGAGACCTAAGGGTACCTCCATACCAAATTTGAGCAAAATCTATTTTCGGCTAGGGGCAAAAATGTTCCACCGGTTTGCGGACGGTCTCTTAATAGAACATCACAAATTCACGGCGACATGAAGTCGTTTTTAGCCGCACAAAGCCACACAGCAAGCTGCGGTAACGGAATGCTGAGCAGACGATGCCTATGTGGTTTTGACACGGACGGTCCGTGAGAATAATGGGTCATGTACCGGTCGACGGCTCTGTGGACGGGCTCTGGAATTTGGAAGAACTCAGCGAAATAAAACTGGTCGCATCTGTCGAACTCGTTTTGCCGATAGACGACTTGTTTTGAAGATCTGGACGACGAACCATTGTAACGAACTAGTCGTTGACCCGTGCCTTCGGCACGTATGCTTTGGCTTTATGCGATGCTGATCTGGAACGTTTATCTTGTGACGTTCATTTTTCTGATTTTGCGCTTATGACATGGTTTTTTTTGTGCTAAATGACATGTGCACAAAAAGACGCATGATATGATTGATTGAAAATTCGGTTTTTATCAGAACAATTTCAATTGATATCCCCTGGAAACATTTGTATTCGTGGTATTTCGGGCTAGCCTGAAACTGCAACAATCACAAAATGCACTCAATGCAACAAGATTGAGTTCAATGGTGCACATTGTTGTCAATAACGAGGCTTGTAGTAGAGCACGCCTCTGTCTGACCACGGTGCTTTAGATTCTTTGATTGGCTTGTTGCGGTTCAGCGTCGTATGGCCTGCGATACAACCGCTGCGGCAGAGCGATGCTTTGACGTCCCTCTGCGCGAGGGCTAGCTGCAGTTTGTGCTCTGAAACGTAATGAAGCTTGAAAAGTTATGAAAAAACAAAGAAAGAGAACAAGCCTATTTTTCTAGAACCCGAGCGCTCTGATTTGATACTTAATCAATTTATGAAATACTTGTATAAATAATTTATAAATAACTGATATTAAAAATCCAGACTAAAAAACAAGAGGTGAAAAATTGTTCACCATTCCACCAGGCGCGTCTGATCATGCCTACCAATCCCCACGCATGAGCTTGAGCCATTTGCAGCTGAGCGCTAAGCACGAACACAATCAAGGTAAAGCAAATGGTTTGTCGTTGGGTCATTGTGAACAAGATATTGGATTGCTTTTCTGATTTACAGTTGAACAAAAACAAGCAGTTTTTGTGGGCGGTAAAATGTTTATGTTGAGTAAAGCTGGTTGAGAACCTCTAACCTAACCTGATTGATTTTGAGATCGAAACTCATTGCGCGCGGCGAGCATTGCAGCTGCTGTAATTGAATCAAGAAAAACGTCGGCACTCGCGAGTGACATTTCTGGACACATTCTTCAATTTTTTCCTATGCTAAAAATATCGCGCGGCTGATGCCAAAAACGGTCATCTGCTGTTTACAGATTGCAAACTACAATTAATGAAAACTAAATGTCAAACCACTTTGGTCAACAGGTGAAAACAGGGGATAAAAACCTTTCAGTCAAACAGCCGGTGAAAACCAGTTCGTCAATAAAAACGAGTAGCAAACAGTAAAAACTGGTACATGAAAGGTTTATCGTTTAACACGCTCAACCGGTGAAAAAGACCAACCGTGAAGTGAAAGTAAAAGTAAAAGGGTGAACCGCTCAAGCGGTCATATTCACCAATGAAAGCTCAAGGAACATGTACGTGCAGTTGATAGGTACATGCATGCGAGCGTGTATTTGCCAGGGAGGCGCAGTTTGACTGCACAGAGCTCCAGAACTCACGCATCAACTGTGCAACCAACCCAATCCAGACCGACTGTAGATCCTCTTGTCTCTTGTGTACGTTTATTCGGTTGATTATCATACGGTTTTATGGTTTTACACTGTTGCCCGACACAACGTTACAGTATGACTTATTCTTTCAAACGTGTCCCACTGAAATGACGTCATGTGGCGCAAAACATGCGCTTGTCAAGCACAGCAAACCAGACTTTCCGTTTAGCCGATTTCATCCCGTAAAAAATGGTGACTGTCGAATCAGTCACACCAAACTGAACTGTTTTGTTGAACTGAACTGACAAACGGGCGTTTTTAACGCAAATGACGTCATTAGTCCGGACACGTTTGAATAAATCCACAATACACTGACTTTCACAGCAGACTAACGTGCTTACAAGCACGCGCAAGCGCAGGCAATTGAGCTCCAGACATGTGAGATGACACGAAATACAAACATTACACAGGGTGTGTGCAAAATGCATGCCACGATAGAAATACGACAGAGGATGTGCTTGTTTCCATGGCAACTGGAAAGAAGTGGCAAACGAAAGGGAGTTCTTTTTGATGATTTGCAACGAGTAATTGCATTTGAGTAAGTGTGCTCAATTTCTATTGTAATACCAAACCATGAATGAAGAAGTCCCGTTGAATGAACAAGTCGATCGGCTACGCTCATTGATTGGTTTGAGCGATGACAGTCAATTGTACAAAGTATCAGACACGCAAAATTGGCTGAAAAATGAGCAGACCAACCGGAAAGAAACGACAGAAGATGGAAATGCGGTCGAACTGATGGAATTGGTGCGTCGACAGGACAAACTGCTGATGGAGCTCACATCGCAATTGGACTCTTGTCACGTGGACGTGCAGGAAATGCGGTAAAACCGATAGTTTTTTGAAGAATCAAAATTTTATGAGAAACGGTCGGAAAGTTGGATAAACTATTTTCAACCATTACTAAGGTGTGTGTGCTCAATGAATCAGGCATCGCCTTGAGTTTTACTTTTTTAAACAAAAAACGGTTTTTCTCACATCGCACAAAAGCAGACGCGAGAAACTGACCAAGATGATTTCCAATGTGACGTAGGCCGGCCACCATCTTGAGCAGTGTGAGTGATCGCAAGGCTTTGCACTGCAAGCAACATCTTTCGCTCAACGCACCTTGTGTATTTCTGTTAACGGCAGTGCCCACACGAGCGAGTGCTTTGACGCGAATGAGCAACTGTTCGAAGATTTGAAGACGCAACTGATCACGGCTGACGCAACTGGGCAGACGAATCTGATTGAAAGCGATGAGCAGCACCGCAAGAATGCAAAGCTGAACAAATCAGGCACCACCACGACACCGTGCCAAATGTGTGCAATCAATAAAACGCATCTTACGGAACTTCAACGGTATATTTTTTTTAAATAACGGTTCGACAAACTTTGTCCCCATTAGCAGCGTGCACGTTTTCGTTGTGTAAACCAATCTGACCTTAGCAATACAATTTATGTTGTGTCGCAGGCAACTTGATCGATTCAACCGTGACCACTCCACACTGCAGTCATTATTCGAGACAACAAAAAAACGCGAACTTGATGCGTACGAAAAGTTGGCGGACGCTGTCCATGTCGCTGAAAAGTTGCACGAAAAGAAGACGACCTTGGACTGCCGGGTGACCCACCTGCTAGCCACTTGTGACTCGCTGCAGGTTTGTGAACAGCAACCAGCTGACACACATAAAATTTGTTCTTTTTGGTGCCTCTTTTGGGGCCCTTTTCGACGTCCTTTTTGATGTCCCATCCTTTTTTGGTTTCCGGTCCATAAAGTGTCTGAAAAGGTTTCCCAAAAAGGACCGTGCTAAAAACAGCTGAGAGATGTTGATTTGGTTTCACAAACATTATTTTTGGGAATGGACACCGAATGGGAAACCAAAAAAAGAACGGCGGCCCACTAAAACGGATACCTTTTTAGTGTCGGTGCTTGAAACCTTAGCAAAAGCCTTTTATTGGTAGCTAAATTGCCTGAAAAATTAAGCGATTTCATAAAGAAATATCTTTTTTTAATCCAGTGCAGTTAGCACACTAGTACAACAACGTATACACGTTTTTAGTGCCGTATCGCTGAACAGCAAAGCGCCCGCGAACAGCAACTGGCTGACGCGGCCACTGCAGCACGGCAACTTTATGTCTCAGAAGTCGACTCACTCAAAGCAAAGGTGTGTTTGACAAATGAATAAAATAAATTGCATGTGCATTTCAAAATGCACTTGAAGTTCTAACGTTGCAGGTAGCCGAGCTAATGGCTGCTAACGACGATTTGTCTGAAAATGACAAAGTCAAAAGTGCCGAACTCCAGATGATTTCAGATGCATTGGACAAAGTGCGAGCGAAACAAGAAACCTCGAAAACACTATTCGAGAAAGTAATTTCAAAATTCAAATTTTTTTCCAAGCTTAATCGCAGGTTTGTTGACAAATAATGAAAAACCAATCATAATTGAAACACTTTGTTACATAATGTTTTCAGGAAATTTCAACGTTGCGCAATTCACTAGCTGTGAAAGTGACCAATGAATCGAAGCTGCGGGCAGAAGTATCGCAACTGAGTGAACAGCTGAGAGCGGTGGAGCAACTAAAAATCAAGGCACGTGTGTAAGCGAACATCCACGTTGTTAACACTAAAAAAATCATCGGCGTTTGTAAACATCGCCAGGTGATCCTGTCGGCGTCTTCTCAGTAAAGCATAAAACATAATTCACCATGAAACATGGACATAAAACACCCGGATTGGACAGAGTTTACCACGCTCGTTGACTGACTCGGCATTCGGCTCAGCAGCTCAGCGTGTCTCTGATTTGAACTTTCAGACCGATGCAGATCATGCGCAATTTGAGGGCCAGCTGCGCACTCAGCTGCTAAACGCACAGCAGACAGTGCAATCGGAACGCAAACAAAACTCACTCGACACCGTAGAAAGGCAACGCTTGCACATGCAGGTCAGCCATCAAAAGTGCCCTGCCTGATTGGCAGCACTAAAAACCCATAACAAAAGTAAATGGCTCGCACGGCCGACTGGGTGCATGTGAAGCTATGAAAATTGAAACACTTTTAGAACTAAGATACATACACTTTTTTGTGCTCAAACTTTGTCTTGAAATTCAACTTTTCAATGATGTTTCAGCAGAAATTGTTAAAAGTTCAAAAATCACGAATATTCGTTTTCAGCCGAGATCAACTTGTTTTCACTGTTTATTTTGCTTGCAGTTGTTGCAAATGGAGCAGAAAGCGCAACAGAGCTCAATGGAGATGTCAGAGCTGCGTGCCACGTTTGAACAACGTCTACGAACGGCGCTTGCTGCGGTGCAACAGGAAAACGGTTGGTTGGACCTGGACATTTTTTATTTATTTTGATAGCATTCAATCAATAACGTTGACTCTGAAAATATTTTTGCGGTTCTAAGGTCATGCAAAAGCCGACATGCCCTGTCTTTACACAAGTAAAATTCAGAATCCTTTGTTGGACAACCGAAAAGTACATAAATCAGGCTCTTGGATTATCAGTTCTCCCCAAGTGCGTAAAGTGTAAGACCAATAAGTTTGTGAACATTTTTGCTGATTGTCCGTGTGTAGGAAAAGAAGTTTTTTAAAAAATAATTAGTTTTGGTTGATTGCTTTATTGATGTTCAATTTTTTCAGCTGAGCATGGCGCAGAACTTGAACGTTTGGTTGACACACAGCGACGACTTATTACTGAGCTCAGACAACAGTGCAGCAAACTGACGGACCAGCTTGCACAAGCAAGCCAACGAAATCGGTGCATGATTTTGTTTTGAACTCAGCCATCACTCTGCTACACTGGCCCATTCATGCAAGCGCGCGCTGAAGCGCGCTGACGCGCGCTGACCAGCTTCATCATGAATGAAGAAATGAAGCTGCGTCAGCCGCTGCGGCTTTTTAGGTTTTTTGCCCATTCACGAACGCGCGCGCTGAAGCGCGCTGAAGCGCGCTGACGCGCTTCATCATGAATGATGAAGCGGCCTGAAGTGAAGCTGCGTCAGCCGCTGCGGCTTTTTAGGATTTTTGTCCATTCACGAACGCGCGCGCTGAAGCGCGCTGAAGCGCGCTGACCAGCTTCATCATGAATGAAGAAATGAAGCTGCGTCAGCCGCTGCGGCTTTTGATGTCCGGACCCCAAATGCCGCAGCGGCTTGTCTGAAAAATGAAACGTATTTGCATAATTTCTGTGCTTTCAATTGTGATAGATGCAGACCAAAAAGGGAATGAATTTAATTGTGGTAAAATTAAATTAATTGAGGAATACAGTAAGTTTTATTGTGCTGCGTTTGTGAAAGAAACCAACAGATAAAAACGATAAAACAACTGGGCTAAGACGGGTTTCGAACTTTGGCCTCTGTGCT
>JASANC010002655.1:0-19869 GCA_030248135.1 Theristus sp. LFF4_11 | reverse complement strand
CACAGTATTGAGGCACACGAACCCGGTTGTCCATCATGGTCGTCGTCATAAAGCATCTCCGTCATGTCACGCCCGTCGTCCAAATACAGTCCGCTACCATCTGCATTCAAAATGATTTCGCCAATTGAAGTTCAGTCAAATTCAGAATGCAGCAAGCCGACGGCATTGCGACTCGAGTAAGAAGAAGACCAAAAAAACGGAACAACTCAGAATCAGAATCAATTTCATTTGTAAGCCTCACGGCCAGTTCACATCATCGACATCAACCGACCGTCCTCGACAAAGTCCTGCCGATCACGCACGGACGCTTCGTATTCATCCTCGGTGACGTCGACCAGCACCGGCTTGAAACTCGCCTGAAAGGAGACACGAACACGTGAAGAAGCGAAACACGAAACTGAGAACTGGAACGGAAACACAGACAAAATCCACCAAATCAGCGGAACGGATTCCGTTGCCTCTACTCGATTCAGAAACCAAAACCAAAGCGATACTCAATGATGAACACTTTTCAACCGAAGAACAAAACTCCGAATGTCGGCAACGTCGCCGTAGTTCTGTATTTTTTTGTTTCACAAAAAAAACATGTCAATGCACAAAACAAACCTCTTCGTCGTAGCGATTCGTCTCGCCGGAATCACGCACTTGACGCAACTTGCGTAACGCCGCCAACCGACCGGACTTTGATTTTGTCTCGTTCAATTTCTCGCGACGGCTGCTGCCGCGTGTGTCTTCCATTTTTCGCTCAGCGGTTTCAGTCTTTTTTAAATTCAACTTTCTTTGTCAAACTTGTTTCAATCTCACGAATCAGAAACCGGGATTAGAAGAACCTAAGAAGTGAAGTGAAGTGACAGAAAGGAAACCCAATGAAAAAAAAAACGTTTCTTTCCTACATTTCGTCAACGAGAATAGAATGGGGGACGAAGAGCAATAAAAAAGCAAAAAATTGGTGCACTTGAAATTCTAATAATTTTCAATTTGCCGCGTCTTCCGGGGAGTTGACGTTTCATATTGTTGCGGAATGTTACCGCCACTGTGATGCACACGTCACCACAACACAGCATGCGCATGGTGACTCGTTACTAGGGTTGTTAAACAAAAATGAAAATTTTTTTTTTTAAAAAAAAGTGATTAAAAAAAAACAAAAATGCCGATTAAAAAAAAAAAAAAAATTCGAAAAATTTTCCTCTAATATGCTCTGAAAACCTCAATTTTGGCACAATTTTTCGAAAGTTCAACAAAAATTTTCTTTGATTATACCTCGTAAAACCTTTAGCAGTCGATTTTGGGCCGTTTTACCGACTGATTTTAGGCTTCGACAACATCTGCGATGAAGTTTTTGAGCGTCCCAAAGCTTAGCCTGCCATTTCCGATGCAGATAAGGTGACGATTAGCCTCGCAGAGCGTCCGATTGTGCTCGCTGCACCGTTTGCAAGCGCTACGTTGTCTGGTTGCTGCTTCGTGTCGTGTCGTCGCGACACCATCAGAAGAATTGATCGAATTTCAAGGCGGTATGTTTGTCTTCACTTTAGCATTAGCTTAGCTGGGGACAATTAGTGACGTTTTGGAGGTCAAAACACAAGAAGAGGCATGGTGACGGTTTGGAAAAGGGGTAATTGAGGTCACCAAAACAAAATCTGCAAAGTTCCGCCATACGGGTGTCATTCGGGAGGCGCTTGCATATCATATGTGGTTCTTCGGACTCCCTGATTGATTTAGCACAACTTTGATTTTTGAAATTTAAAAAAAAAATTTAAAAAAAAAACAAAAATGACGATTTTTGTTTTTTTTAACAACCCTACTCGTTACCCTTCTTATCTTGTATTCTTTCATCAATTACACAATTACACCCAGAAGTGTATTTGCTTAGTTTTCAACTAAGCGGTACGGCCGTTTCTACCCGTCCGGATTTCAAACGAGCTGCAGATTCAAGGATGATCAAATCAAAGTTCCAGCTCTTCACATTTCAGTTTATTCTACCCCAAATAAGCAAGTAACATTTGCAACGAAAACAAAACACCCTTTTCACATTCCATTTCACAAGCAAAATTGACCAACTGAAGATGACAAAAGTACATATTTCAATTGACCAACGAGGCTTCAGTGAGGACGAATATGCGAAGCAAACGACGACAGTAAAATAAAAGAACATGCAACAACAACGACGAAAACCAAAATAAGACCATGAAGAAATAGACAATTTAGTTTTGTTTCTTCAGACCATGACTATCCACTGATTGACTGGTGGAGAAAATCATAAGCGGATGTTAAAACCGGTCAATCAGTGCATTGTTTTGGTTGAAATGAAATCGATCGTGTCAAGCTGAAATTATTGTGAAAATTGTTGAAACACAATTCAATGCACACAACTTTCCAGATGATCGCCCAAAAGATTGCGAAATCTGGCAAAGGTCGACTGATCTTGAGTTTTTTTGATTAACGAAATCAATACGCAGCCCAAAAATATTCGGAACAAACACTGGCGAAACAGATCAAAAAATTTAGCATTAAAATCGCTTTTAGAATTGATAAAAACACGTAAAATTTACAAAGTCTTCAGTATCCATGCAACAAGAAAACCATTTAGACATCAGAAATTCACACAGAACGAACGTTGTGCTGGCGTTTTCTCGGAATCAAACTGATAATTCAACTATTGAAAACACCACTATGAAAACCATTGTAACAAACAACAAGAAACAACCAATCAACAAAATTCAAAACGTTCTGCAGTCAACAATCACATTCTAGGCGGTTTTCGATTGGGCTCTGTTTGGGTGGGCGGCGGCGGCGGACCCTTGCGATCCAAATCCTCCAAATATCGGTCCAGGATTCGTTCGCGCTCATCTGGCATCGAATTCAATACCAAATAGCGTCGATCGTTCTGAAAATTTTTGTGAACCTCACAAATAAAAACACCAAACTTATACAAAAAAACAAGTATTAAATCAAGCTCAACAAAATTCCATTGCAAAAAAACACAGAAACTCACGAACCTCCAAAACCGCCAGTATATCTTTGAGATGTTGTTCGTTTTCGGCAATTTGCTTTTTCGACCTGTCAATAATTACAAAATGATTTCAATCAACACAAACAACATGACACAGCAATGTACAATAACGACATGAAAAAACAATAAAAAATAACACACTTGTACGTGATTATTTTCGTTTCGGCGAGCAATTCCAGAAACTCCTCTTTGGACGTGTACCGTTTGTCGGTGATAAATTCGTTGAATTCTTTTTCGAGACGCTAAAACACATGAAAAAACTGTACTGTTTTTTATCGGTTCGGTTCTATGTGATAGAAAGAAACTTGAAAACAAAACATGAACATAAAAGAAACATAAAACATGGACATAAGAGAACCATGAACATAAAAACAAACATAAAACACAAACATAAAAGTTGCGTCATCATAACTCACGCGATCACTACCGCTGAACATTTTTTCGAATCGCGCATCGGCGCGCAGTATCTTCTTTGCCTCCTTCCAACTGGTCGACAGCGTGATCGTGTCAACGTCTTTCAGCATCTGAAACAAATTCACACTACAGTCGAGCTCTAAATTATAGGCAAATCAGCTGATTAGTTGGTGATCACGTGATGCACACTTTCGGTACAGGACCCCCCCCCCCCACCCTCACAACAATGCCCACACAGAAACCATGCATCACGTGATCGCCAACCAATCAGCTGATTGCCTATAATTTAGAGTTCGACGGTATGAAACATATACCATACATGCTTGTGCATGCGGGCGTGGTTGCACTAAGCTGACTGGGTTGTATCAAACCAAGCAGCGAGTCATGTTCAAAAGCCAACCAACTAATTGCCAATCATTTGCGGTACGACTGTAGTTGATAGCGGTTGGAATGTTGCGGTAAACAACAACGTAAACTTCAATGTCAGTCGATACACAAACGCCACAAGAATTCAAACATCAATGAAATACCGTTCTGAACATCTCCGTGCGCTTCCTCTCCAGCTCCTTAATGTGCTCATCGAATACGCGCTCTTTGGTCTCTTTGTCCAATGGATCGGTCAAATCCCAGCGTTCATCTTTGCGCAGCTGA
Source organism: Theristus sp. LFF4_11 (assembly GCA_030248135.1). Classification (NCBI taxonomy): domain Eukaryota; kingdom Metazoa; phylum Nematoda; class Chromadorea; order Monhysterida; family Xyalidae; genus Theristus; species Theristus sp. LFF4_11. The sequence goes on along the minus strand of JASANC010002655.1, from coordinate 15,794 downwards.
CGTTTCGCTTCGCGCCACGTCAAGTCCACTGTTTTGATCTGCAATAATCAGTGTATTTTTAAAAAAATCCAAATTTTGTTTACAGACTTTATATTTTCATAAAAAAATTGCGTTTCATAAAAGTCTAACATTTTTCAAGAGCGCTTTGATAAAAAAAAACCGCTCACCAAATCCAACAGCAACGCCTGAAAGTTGTCCTTTGCCTGCAGGAACTTGTGTCGTTCGAGCTCCTTGCTTCGCTCCTTCATCAGATCAGCTTGTTCCTTTTGCACCTGAATCAGAAATAAAAAGACTTTCAAACAAAATTTTAATGCTTTAATTTCACAAGTGGTGGGTAAAATTTGAAAAAAAACAACTATAAATAGATGCATTTTTGCAAAAAAAACGGTTTTTACCAATCCAACTGACAATCCCAATCACAACACCCACAATCCGCTTCAACCAAACCGCCCAATGCCATTTGCCAACCTCTCTCTGTCTCTCCCGCTGTGCCGCTTCAGCGCGCGCCTCGCGTTTCGCGTTTTCCTTGTCCTCAGCCGAGCTATCATTGTCGTCCTGCTCTTTGTCGGATTTCATGTCCTGCTCCTTGTCCGGATCCTGGTCCTTTTTCGGGCCATCCTCAAGGCCGTTTGGAACGTCCTGTAGTGATTTTTTTTGGAAATCGTTGTTTTTTGTTGCTGTTTGCACTTATTCACGTAACTTTACTCCACAGTGTAGTGAATGTGGAATGACTTTGTTTGTACGCATACAGACACTGAGTATGGTCTTTTATTTTGGTACAGAGGCTCAATGCGCGCATGGATTGGTAAAAGTTCCATGCATGACTTGGGAATTCGAACTTGGCAAAAAGACCCGAGTCCCCAACATGGGGCCGAGTCATTTTGGCAATTTTGAATTGCCACATAAAGATTGAAATCAGTTTATTATCTACGTCTGCACACGCACTGAGTCGCCGAATCTAAAAAATTGATAATAACTGAATCCAGTTTTTTGAAATGAATAGCTGAATTCCGTTTTCAGTAAAATATGACAGAAAACGAACATCAATGAATTCTGCAGCGCGACAATCAGCTGGTTGACTTGACACAACTTCCAGTTTTTCATCAAAAACAACCACCTTCAGCTCTCCGTCATCCGTGTCACTGGCGCCGGTGTCCTTTCGCGGCTCCTTCTTCTTGTCCTCCTCCTTATTCTCATCGTCTTTCTCGCGTCTACGGCGTTTCTCCGAGTCTCGTTCGTCTTTTCGATCGCCGCGCTCCGCCGACGAGCGTCGCTTCTGCCGAGTGGACGACGATTTTTTCAGTTCACCGTCTTCGTCCTAATAAAATTATTGTGTGAAATCCGGATGGCTCAACGTCCAATTACCCCTGCATGAAACCACTTTTGGAGCTGTCTTCGGGTTTTTCTAACCGGTGCAGTGGGGCAGGGGATGCCATCACAAAATACATTAAGAAAAATAACACCTCTACGAACCGAACTATCGCGCTCACGGTCACGGTCCTTGTCTCGGTCTCGTCTGCGTTTACTGCTGCTGCTGCTGTGATGGTCGCGGTCACGATCCTGTGATGGTTTTAGACGTATACACTTCAAGATGAGAATGAGCGGTTTTAGCAAGTTTCTGAAAACGGTCCGGAAGTAAGCATCCAATAAGCACAACATCCGAACAAAATCTTAGCTCCATACCTATTGTACATTTGCTCAAACGTGTCGTACCAAAACTACGTGATTTGCCTTAAATGCGTTCACTAGTCATGCACGACAGGCACTAGAATTTCAGTTTGGTCCACCATTTCCCGCACTTCCCAAAAGACCAGCCAGCAACTGAAGACTCGCGCATAAAACGCTGAGCAAGTCTCAGAGCAGCAGATGACGTCATTTCGGGCGCGACACGTTCGACCGCACCAGCCATACCTTATCACGGTCTCGTCTGCTGCTGCTGCTGCTCGTGTGCTTCTCCTTGTCATGATGCTCCTTGTCTTTGTCCTTGTCCAATGATGGCAACGTCCGCGTGTACTCTCTGAACCAGTCCTCGCGCGCAGTGCTACTATCGACGGCCTTGTATCGCTCCTCCGTGTCGAGCGTCTTCTTTACATCCGACCAATGGCTGTGTCGATGCAGGTTCGTTTGCTCCTTCAGCAACGCCAGGAAGCCGGCTTTCGCCTGTAGAGAATAGAGATGAGATTAAAAAAGGGGTACAGTTGGACTTGGTCATCTACTGGCAAGATGGATGTTCATTTTTGGAAGCCCTTCCTTAATTCCTCCTATATCGTTGCCGTTGGCGACAAGTTTGAAAACGAAGTGTTCACCAATACGAGCCCCATGCGCGTATCTAATCCGTTTGTAATAGAATTATACGTCGCTTGCCCACGTTTAATTGGTATATGCAACAGCTTTTAGCACAGTACTTGATAGCGCAAAGTACTTGATACTTGATACACGTTGAACGGAACCCATTAAAGTCAGCAACAGTTGTCGTAGTATTAAGAACTGATTTGCCAATCTAATTTCGACATTGTTGCAAACTTTGATGCGTTTGCTAAACGTGGCAAACAGCCAACAACCGAGACCATGTGACGATGTTGCAGATGTCAAAATGATGCAACAAATTCATTCCTGTTACGACCGTGAAATTGCAGTGACACAGTTCACACCGTCACAAGGGTACAAGGTTGTGATTCGTCCAGGTAAAAAAACAGAATAAGTGAACATTTTATTCAGCCATCGTATTGGATAGTTGGACCGCAGCGACTCTATGTACAACATTTTTTCTGTATGTAATATATCGAATGGACATTGTAAATTCGTACCGGGTACACGTATAACGAGTAATGTGCCTAGGCATTCTGTATACCGTGCTGCGCAATACCGGACGCGGGAACAGACGAACGGGAAGCATGGTCGGTGCAGCTTGATGATTGGTCGTGAAACAAATTTGATTAAAAGCCTGCCTAAGCCTATCGACGCTCTCAGATATTGAAGTTGCCAAGATCAATAATCACACAAAACGATGCAATTTATGCATTCGCATAGCTGACTGGCTGCATCGTGACCGCACGTCCAATCAGCGGGTCAGATCTAAATGCACCCAATCGCCACATCCATTTAATCACTGTGTTCGATTGTAGAATTTCTTTGTTCGCAAGTCTAAGCAATACGACACAACTTATACTACATGACTTATTTCTTTACTTTTTGACTTTAAATGAGTGTTTTACTCACGTTTTTTACTAGGATATTGATAGTGACTTATGCCTTTAATAACAGTAGTGTTCTTTATAACGGCTTACTGGAACGGTGCAATAAGTACAAAAGTTTATGATTCTTTGCGCATGTAAACTTTCTGTCTTTCCTTCACTCCACTTCACTAACCCGTCTATCCTGGAGGGTTGGAAACAACAAAAAGGTTGCGTGCGCAATACAGTGCGTGGAATCATCAAATTTCGAACAAGAAATTCGGGAAAAACAATGAAAACAATACAGATTCCAGGCGACGCAAACGCATCAGCAGAAAAGACGAATACGAATCGCAGGCGTCATCAAGCACACCAGGCACTACGATGCGCCACAGAAACGATCACCGCTGCTGTTGCCTGACTGTCAAGGGCAGGGCAACCCACGTAAAACCGCACGAGGCCGGAACGTTGAGTAAACAACTCGCTTTTCTGTCATTCGTCAACATTCCACTTCTGCAACTCACCCGTTTCGAAGGAAACCAAAAAAATTCTCGCTCAATATTTCAGCAATCACACTTACCGCCGGGCTGAAAACCTTAACAAAGTTTTATGAGTGATTTAGAGCACTATAATTTCAGGTCAATAAAGTAGACATCAATCTGTGCATCATAGAGAGGGACGAGGGCAACTAGCGAATATATGCAGAGCAGCAAGTAGTAACAAAATGGGCAATGTTCAGCCCCATATTCCACCGCATTCACATAATAAAATAATGTGCCGTCAAATTTCAGATAAAATGCTGAAACAAAAACTCGATTATGTTTCCAAAGCAGAATCCCCGCCGAACCTGAAAGAAATCCATTATATTCCGTCGGCCGACGCACCAGCCCCAAAACCCCATGAACCCCCTCCCAGAAACGCACCTTTTCGCGTTTCTCCTGTCGTTCGGCCTTCTCTTTTTGTCGGATGCCATCCAGGAACTCCATGAACGCCGACTCTCGATCGCGCGTCTTCTCGAGCACCCTGAATCGATCGTCTTTGCCCCATTTGCGTTCGAACTCGCGTAACGTCGATCTGAAATGATTAAAAAAATATATTTAAATGCACGCTGCTTGGTTAGAACAATAGCTGAGAGAGACTGATCCGAGCGACTGATCAGAAGACTGATCTCCGGTCTCCGCATCTAAGCAACCACAATCAGCTCGCTGTGTAGCCAATTCATGCTTTGAATAATATTGATTTGCTGCCAATCGCGCGAAGCTATTGGAGAACTTAAGGATCTCAGGCGAAACGGTAAAACAGTGCCCGGCACTCGTGGTGTTAGCCCGCAACCCTGAGAACATGATTGAGTGCGCAATGCCAGCGAAACAACACTAGTTTCAAGTTTTTTCTGTTCGCGAAACGCAGGAAATTCCCACATTACCATTTCGAGGAAATACGAGTGGTGAAACTTTCACACTGTTTCAACAATTTCAATGCCAACCGACTTTGAGTTCAACTCGGCCGCCTCGAGCAGACTCTGGAACTTTGCGCGTGCCTCCTTCTGTTTCTTCTTTCGCTCGCTGCGCTGCACCTCCGCCTGCTCGCGAACGTATTCGTCGAACACCTGACAAAGAAAAAAATACGAGTCACGAATTTTGTGAACATGAAAAAATAAAAAGCAACTTGGAGATCAATCAAGTTGCAAACGAACAAAGTCAGTCAGTCAGTCAGTTTTATTATGCAGTGCACGGCAGAATACCAGAGAAGTGTAAGACACCGATGAGTAGGCAAATCAAGACACAACAAAGAATCTCAGTCGCACGCCAACCTGTTTGCGTTCCTTGCTGTTCAGCAGCAGGTAACGCTTGTCAAACACGATCTTGTGCAACTCCTTCTCCCACGTCGAGAATGCGTTCACCTGAAATGGAGCCAAATGTTGATTGAAGTCGAACATTTCTTTGTACACACAAACCGAGCGGCACTGCTGTGGAAATGGGCACAAACTTTTGTCACGTGAGGTCAGGTACCATCCACGACACAAGGAACAACCAGATAGGCAGATTCTAATTTGACTGATAAATTTGACAGTGTTTCATTACGAGCATTTGAGTCCCATCAACACAAGGTGGTGTTTTCGATTCAAAAATTCGGTATCAAACGAATCACTATATTGCTGACGCCCTGTTTTACTCAGATTACAAGAACCTCTCAAAGTGAAATTGGGTTGCTCAAGTCTGCTTGGCACTTAATGACAGAGAACACTCGATGGGCGCCCAACTCGACGGCGTTCCGTACGCTTTTCTGAATTAGCGCAGGCTAAAAACATCGCCTAAAATCTCCATCAACAACATCGCCACTGACACTCTTCTCGAGCAGCATCTCCTTGAACTGCTGCAGGCGCACTTCGATCGGGATCTGCGCGCGCTCGGCGGCCGCCTTCAATTCCGCCTGTATCGTTGGATCGGTCTTCGACTGGATGATCGTCACCGACTCCGGCGGCGGCGTCGCCTCTTTCTGTTTCTCCGCTGCCGCCGCCGCCGTGGCGGCTGCTTGTTTCGCCGCAGCCGCAGCTGCTTGTTGCTGCTGTTGTTGTTGTCTGAGAGGGGCAAAGAAATTGGCGTTTGGCAGATTGTTGATCTGGTGTGTTGCGATCGTGGGAAACGCTGCTGACCGTAAGCGAACTTCGAAACAAATGCAATTGAACATTACAAAAAAGATCACTAAATCAGCTCTTAACACACTTAATAATAAGACGAGCAATAAGACAAAACGACGCAAATCGGTAATAGGTTTCACTATGAATTGATCGATCGTGGTAAATGCGGTACAGTGCAGTACCAAGCGCACTAACAGCCAGCAGCCCTTCAAAACTGAACTTCCAAAAACCCGCAACACCCAGCTCCACCACCAACTTTTTCGCCTTCTTCGACGGCGGCGGCTGCGGCTCCGGCTCCTCCTCGTCTTCATCGGAGTCATCGTCGCTCGTCTCGTCGTCTTTCTCAGTTTCGTCCGCTGGAAAATCACGAGGTTAAGAAGGTACGTGGGATGACGTTGTGGTTGTGACATGCATACAACTGTTCTGTTTGTCCTATGTCAGTGTAGTGTGTTCCTTGGGCTGTTTTGAGAGTAGCGTCATTTTAGTGCAGTTTCTACAGCGATAGTCTTTACGCCCGCTTATACCTGACGTATGTCTGCATATGTACGTCTCATACGTCAGGTATAAACGGGCACGGGCCTTTTTCGGGCGGCAACACCGTTTTCCGAAGTTCTACATTCATGCTCTTCTTGCAAAAAGTTTGCCAACAAAACAAAAAAATAGAAAAAAGTCAAACGTACGTTTCGCGGTCTTCGGCGGCTCGCTGACCAGATTGTCAACGTCAGGCCGTCCGTACAATTCCGGCGGTCGCTCCCAGACGCTCGTTCGAGAGCTCGGATTGAAAAAGAACACCTGGTGATTGAAATAAGCAATTCATTGAATCAAAATACCTGCACGTTGAGTGTCTGCACCTAATCTCGAAACACTCGTTATCCGTAGGCTTTCGAAACACTTACTCATCATCACTTTTTTGGTCAGTTCTGAGCGCGTAAATGCAGTGTGAAAATGTGCAAAAAAAGCCAAGTAACACAGTTTCTATTACGCGTGGTTTTATTAAAACATTCAAAAATACTATTATTCAGTTGAATTCAAGCTACTGTTGGTCACCATAATCGTCCTAATTCCGCATTTGCCCTGTAGCGTGCACCTTTTTAGAAAACATTTTCGGTTCCACCGTTTTTTCCATCCATATTCATGAATGCCGTTACTGTCTGCCCACAACCACCCACAAAGCGCCTTGCTCACCCACCTTATTATCGCCGGTCCAAACGACACACCACGGCGTGCCGCTCACTGGTGTGCTGCTCACCGGGCGACTCTTGTTTGCGCCGCCCGCTTGGCCGCCGCCGCCGCCCGATGACGCCGCTGCGCTCGAGTCCTTCGTGCCGCCGGCCGCTTTCGCTGCAATGGACACCGAATGGAAAGGCATCTTACTTAAGGCGGAAACACCATTTAGTTTTTCGTCCGTACGCACAAACGTCGTTCTAAATCCCGTGCGCAAACTAATCGTGTCCGTAATGCATTAAGATAGCACACACGACACGATTTCTAAATCGCGTGGCCATTTTTCACGTGTCGTGTCCGTGCGTACGCACAAAAAACTAATTGCTAAACGCGCCTTTATATTCAAGAGACTGAAGATAAACAGAAAAAGAGGCTGATTGCCTGACGGACCAAACACCACAGCTCGAAATATTGTGCGTCAGCAAAGCAAATCAAGCGCTTGGAGCACACCAAAGAAAGACCACAATTATGGAAGGATCCGGCAGATTTGCCGGATTCCGGACCGGATTCGGCTTCATGCCTAACCGCAATGCATGGACGCCGATGACACCTTGCTGACTGATTCAACTGAAGAACGCTAATCAGACCAATCAGCAAATTGTAAAATATATACCTTCGCGTTCTTTCAGCACAGCCGGTTTCTCCCAGGTCGTCTCGCCCGTGGCAGCGTTGTAGTAATACTTTCGCCCGTCTGGCGCCGTGTATTCGCCCCAGACAGCGGCCGGGTCGATTGTGGGCGGCATCATGCCAGCGGGCATGAACGGTGGCATGCCGTAGGGCGGCATACCTGGATCAGTTTGGAATTATATATCAGATTCTTTGGATTAAAGGACGGATTTCTGGACACAAAATTCAACTTATAATAAAATCCGATCCCCCTTTTTACCCATGCCATACGGATACGGAGGCATGCCAACGGGTGGCACGGGCATACGCGGCGGGCCTTGCGGAGGGCCGCCTTGATTCGGTGGAAGCACACCGCCCGGGGGTCCCGCCGGACCAGGCGGCATACCGGCGCCCACTGGTGGAATGCCTAGAAAATGAAAATCTGCAGTTGAATACACATATCAATCAATCAATCAATGACAATCAAACGCATCAATATCAGGTTTCAGCAATCTAGTTACAGCTGTCCGGAAAACCAATTTCACCTCCGGGTCCCGGCGGCATTTGTTGCTGCTGCTGCTGAGACTTTTGCACAGTGGCCTCGATTTCCGCCTGCGTCATCACACGGCAGTTCTCCGTTGGGCGCTCCCAGACCGTTTTACGAGTGACCGCATTGTAGTAGTACGACTAGAATAGAGTAACCAATCAGATTCCATCGGAAAAATGTGTTCCCGGACATTGAAAACAAAGACATTTCGTCGTGGTTTTGAGTTGCGTTCATAGCACAGAGTACGCATGTCATGGGCTATAAAAATAAGACACACTACTTCATGTGACGAACACGATTTACAAAACAACCGGAATAAGAAAGTGCGGTCACCGCATGATCACCTTTCCCTCTTCCGTCTTTGTCTCGATCCACAGCTCCTCCGTCTCGCCCAAGCCGAGTATCTTTCGCAGTTGCTCCTGCTGGTTGGCGGGCTGCTGCTGCGGCGGCTGCTGCGGTGGGCCGCCCATCAGCGGCTGCGGCGGGCCACCGGGACCCGGCGGGCCGCCCATGCCGGGCGGGCCACGCGGCGGTCCACCCATCGGTGGTCGCGCCGGCGGCGGGCCCATGCCGCGCGGTGGCATCATGCCGGGAGGCGGCCGCATCGGAGGACCCTGCAGCGAGAGCGGAACACTTGCAGTGAGATGAAGCATGAAACAAGCGCCGGCTGTATGTTCAAATTGCACAACATTTTCATCAATCAAGAATACTTTTTCTTCAAACGTTCTCACCCTCGGCGGTCCGCGCATGCCGAACGCCGGCGGTGGTCCTCGCGGGCCGCGCGGGCCATTGTAGTCTGCAAAGGGTTTTCACGAAAAATAGAGAAAAAATCACAAAGACCGATAGAATATGAAAGGAAAGCAAAAAAAATAGTAAAATTTATATATTTCTGCAAAATGTCAACTCAGTAGGCAGCCAGCAAGCATTACCGTTGTCATAACGGCCACCGCCACCGTATCCACCGCCACCACCACCACGACCGCCGCCTCCTCGGTAGCCGCCTCTGTATCCGCCGCCACCGCCTCTGCCTCTATAACCCCGACCTCGTCCCCCGCCGCCTCCACCACCGCCGTCATTGTAGCCTGAACGGAATCGAGATAACAGAAAAGCAGGCTTATATATTTGAAAATCAGCAGCAAATCATGTTTTAGATGTCTGAATAATAAAAAGAATTGAATCAACAATCTTCCACCACCTCCGCCCCAATCATCGTAGCCGCCGCCACCACCACCGCCGTAGCCTTGGTAATAATCATCGTGAGGAGGACCCTGCAAACGTTTTTTTTAATTTCAAGAACAACAACATAAAAGCTTTTATAATGATCTTTCGCTTGACTTATTTACGAAACAAACCTGCGAATAGCCGCGCGGTCCACCGGGACCCGGTCCCATCTCGCCATAGTCGTCACCCACAGGTCCAGGCCCAGGAGGCCCAGGGGGACCCGAAGGCCCGGGCCCCCCGCTGTGATGACGCCGACGCCCACCACCACCGCCGTAGTGGTCGCCGTTCGGCCCTGCGAATGTTCACGAAGCATGCGAAAACATTGAAAATAGCCGAACTGTAAAAACCATATGCAGAGACAGTCGCCCGCTGTTTGGCAGCTTTTGAGTTGGGTTCCCTGATTTAGTCCAATCAGTTGTGAGATGAGAGGCCGCAAGATGCGAATGCCGATTTGTTTTGCAGTTTTGACTGGAATCAGTCACAAGCACATGGAATGCATGATCATGGAAAAACAAGACAATCGCTATGCATTCGGTAATGCGGAATTGCAGAATTTACAATGCACGTGATTGTCGAGACGGGACTCGTCGAATGACTGAGAGCAACAAACAAATCAACATTGATCGCATCGAGTTTCCGACGTGTGAAGCCTGCTTTTAAACCTGTCACTTTTACGCAGAAGCCAGAGCAGAAACTTTGAATTACGGTGAGAAGAACGAGTGCAGCTGGCTTCCGTTATGGCTGAATATGTTTTCGTGCAACTCCGACTACGTTCTTTCTTTTCTTGCAAGCTCTGCGAAAAAGTGACAGGTTGCAACAAACATTCAGTACCATCTGGTGGTGGCACGCTCATTTCGTCGCCGTCGGCGTGCATGCGATCCACGTGACCGTGTCCATCGCCACGTCGCTCCATCGGAATGTTTGGTCCTCCTAAACAGTGTTCAATTTTATTTTTTGCTCATGTGAGTGATTTCATGTTTTCTTGTCTTTGCAAATTTTTTCGAACAAAACGATCACGGACACAAGCAACGCTGCTCTGCCGTCACTGCAACCTAAACTGAATACTGGAGCTGGACGGAATCAAGCAAGCCAGTCCTGACTCCTGCCTGAGCTGAGTATAAGTGAGACAAACTGTTCAACTCAGTTTGCTTTTTAATTGAACCGCATATGTCAGCGCATCTGAAACAAAATATCATAAGCTAAAAAAATCATTATTTGTCTGACTGGCACACTGGAGCACTGGTATGGATTAACTAGACTTGGTTGGACTGACCGTCAGGAGCAATGTCATCTTCGGCGAATTGCTGCTCCTGGCCGTCGTCGTGGCCGGTTCCGTCGTCCATGTGGCACTAACTTTTCTCACTTGACACGAAAGTATGCGACAGAAATTTGTGTTTCGTAATGGTTTTCTAAGAAAAAATTGAAATCTCAAATGAATGAAATAAAAAAAAACGTATTTTTTCACATTTTTTCGAATAAATTCTCAAAAAATTTGAATAAAAACAATTTGTCTCAGGGGGTGGGGACCGTGGGGCCCAGTACCGTGGGCGAGGGGGGGTGGGGGGGGGTACACCCCCCACGTAATGCATCATTATTAAAACAGGTGCATGTGCAGTAGCGGTGGCCCCTGCCCTTTAACACAGGAAAAAAAAATGCAAAAACTAAATTGATCATTTTCACCTTATAAAAAAGGCTTGGCTTAGGATTAGGATTAGGTTTAGGATTAGGAACCTACAACGACTCATTGCAAGCAACCACTGATCAGAAATCAAAAAAATCACTTTTAAGTATGTATACAAATCCACCCCCCAGAGCACCAGAGTAGGGTTGTTAAACAAAAATGAATTTTTTTTTTTAAAAGTGATTAAAAAAACAACAAAAATGCCGATTTAAAAAAAAAAAATTCGAAAAATTTTCCTCTAATATGCTCTGAAAACCTCAATTTTGGCACAATTTTTCGAAAGTTCAACAAAAATTTTTTTTGATTATGCCTCGTAAAATCTTTAGCAGTCGATTTTGGGCCGTTTTACCGACTGATTTTAGGCTTCGACAACATCTGCGATGAAGTTTTTGAGCGTCCCAAAGCTTAGCCTACCATTTCCGATGCAGATAAGGTGACGATTCGCCTCGCAGAGCGTCCGATTGTGCTCGCTGCTCCGTTTGCAAGCGCTACGTTGTCTGGTTGCTGCTTCGTGTCGTGTCGTCGCGACACCATCAGAAGAATTGATCGAATTTCAAGGCGGTATGTTTGTCTTCACTAGGGATGGAGCCGGTTCCGGTCCGGATTCCGGATTCCGGCGCCTAAAATTGGATCCGGATCCGGTCCGGATTCCGGCGCAATTTTGCCGGATCCGGCCGGAATGGCCGAGACCCGCGAATTAACCAGTTGATTCCTCCGTTTCGGAGCTGTTCAATGGTTTGACAAATTTATTTCGGTGCTTTGTTGGTTTTGTTGTTGTGCATTTGACATGTGATCAGTGAGCGTTTCTTTAGTTTAGTGTTCTGTTCAATGGTAAATGGTTCACTGCTTTTGTCTTGAGTGGTAAACTTATGTGCAGCATTGTCCACTTTAAAAAACGTGGCTGCCAGCTTTTGGCCGACGTTGTTGATGAACAATAGCAGGTTTTTTTAAATCAGCCATCTTCGTTGGTCATATTCAGTTAGCTGTCAAACAGTTGCTTTTTTGTGAGCCCCAGAACACCAGCGATTTTAGCGACGTGCGTTACCGTGGGTGTGCGGGGGTGCCGTGATCCCCTAAAACCCGATAGACCCCCCAACGACGAGTCCACGACACGACGAATCCATTTCAATGGTGTTGCCCGCCGTTTGCGCACTGAAGCAGCGCATCGAACAAGTCGATGCGAGTGGCATTGGTACGACGAAAGAAACGCTGCTGACCAGCATCGACACCCGCTTCCGTGCGCTTTTCCACAACGAATCCAACATCATGGCCACGTTCGTTGATCCGCGATTCAAGAATACTGCAGTCGTCTTCGAAAATGAAGTGCGATTCGTTGTGAACTACTTCATATTGCAAAGAAAATCTTGAAACGACCGGAGACGCCCACAAACTGCGACGATACATCCGAGATCGCGAATAACGACGATGACGAAAGTGAACGCGAGCCCGAACCAAAAAAAGAAATCGACTGGCCTCTACGGAGGCATCGAGTTTCACGCTGCGCGACCGCGCAACCCGTCAGGCGAATGCAGTCTCGAAGACGAACTGCGCGGCGGAATGAATATGTACGAGTCGGATGATTTTATCGGCGAACCGGACAAAAGTGATCTAATGCCAGACTTGTGGTGGCTGAACTCGTCTAAATACCCCAAACTATTGACAATCGCGCGCAGATACCTGCCACCGCTACCAACAAGCGTGGCAAGCGAACGAATGTTCTCTGAAGCCAGGCAGGTGTTTGTGTACAGCCGATCTCGTCTGTCAACTCAGAACGCCGAAAAGGTCATGTTTCTGAATGGAATGTTGCCAGCACTTGATTATCTCTATGCGATGTGAATTTTGTCAATTGTTGTTGTTGTAATTTTTGGTTGGTTCACGTGCTGTGTCTTGCTGACTTTGTTTCTGTGTCTGTGCTGTTTTATGCTGAAAATGTGATGAAGAAGCGACGAAATGTGCGTCGATGTTTTTTAGACATAAAAAGGCCATTCCGGTCCGGATTCCGGCAATTTTTGCCGGATCCGGCCCGGCCGGAATGGGCTTTTGCCGGATCCGGCCCGGATTCCGGCAAATTTGCCGGATCCATCCCTAGTCTTCACTTTAGCATTAGCTTAGCTGGGGACAATTAGTGACGTTTTGGAGGTCAAAACACAAGAAGAGGCATGGTGACGGTTTGGAAAAGGGGTAATTGAGGTCACCAAAACAAAATCTGCAAAGTTCCGCCATACGGGAGTCATTCGGGAGGCGCTTGCATATCATATGTGGTTCTTCGGACTCCCTGATTGATTTAGCACAACTTTGATTTTTGAAATTTAAAAAAAAAATTTTTTTTTTTTTTTAAAACAAAAATGACGATTTTTGTTTTTTTTAACAACCCTACACCAGAGACCGTCGGGTGGGGGGGGGTGGGGGTGGGGGACCGTGCCACCCCCCCTAAAACCGGGCAACCCCCCCCCCCCCCATCGGACCCCCCCTCGAAAATTTGGCCGACACCCCCCACACACCCCCCCGGAAATTTTTTCTGGCGGAGTCCCCCCCCCAGTACCGTGGGCGGGGGGGGTGGGGGGGGGTACACCTAGGGTTAGGGGAAAAAAAAATCCGGATTTTTTTTTTAAATTAAAAAAAAAAATTTTTTTTTAAAAAAATTTTTTTTACAAGTTAGGTTTGTTCGAAGCGTCTCGTCGAGCTGAGTTCATCTAGACTATTTTCAGAACGATCCGGAAAACTATAAGAGCGAAAATCGTGTTTTATTGAAATTATGTCCATTTCATAGAGGGAAAGTTGCATTTTCAACAGTAAAACAGGACAATTTTCGACGTGTACTTGAATATTGAACCGTTCTTAGTTGTTCCTCTTTAGAAAATTACCAAAATTTGACTGTGTTCAAAAATTCCTGTTTGCTGTAGCTGAGTCGGCAACCCCTGTCGACCCGGGCCCCCCCCCCCCCCCAAGACACTTACTTTCAGGTTCAACCAGCTATGCTATCTGCCACATGGCGAGAGCCCACTCTTCAAATCATCGTATCGAAAACACGTACCATGATTTCGCGATCACGTTGCGGGCAACTGACAGACGCAAGTTTAACACGTTAGTTTAGCTCAGCACGCAAGTTTTAACATGTGGCCATGTTATCGGGTATCTGAAAAACGGTCGTGTGATGTGGTATTAACCAACATCCCCGCTCCAATTGTTTAACAATATATCGCACAACTCCATTGTAGACCTATAACGTACGCCAATCAACAAGATATCATGTTCATCTCATGGCCTACCGACTGAAAAAACATGTTCTAAGTTGCAAGAAAACGATTTCTGAAACGATATCTCAATTCAGTTAAGTCATTTCAACGCTAAAAATTGACTCTAGAAGTCATCCAAATCGAAAAACATGGAGTACGTCGGTCAAAATGACCAAATAATGACATGTACCTAAGCACACAAAGAAGTTGGGAAGAAAATTTGGTTTGAACTTTCAAAAAATTATGCCATAAATCGAATTTTCAGAGCAAAGTAGAAGAAAAATTTTTCAAATTTTTTTTTAAGTTTTAAAAAAAAAATCCAAATTTAAAAAAAAAAAAAACGAAAAAAAAAATTTTTTTTTCAAAGCCCCTAACCCCCAGAGCACCCGAGACCGTCGGGTGGGGGGGGGGGGGGGGGCACCGTGCCACCCCCCCCCTAAAACCGGGCACCCCCCCCCCCCCCCCATCGTACCCCCCCCCTCGCAACTTTGGCCGACCCCCCCCCCCCCCCCCCCCCATGAAATTTTGTCTGGCGGAGGCCCCCCACAATGTTCTGCACACCCTAAAATTTTTTTCGAAAATCATGATTTTTTGTCTATAAAGTCCATAATATAAGCTGAATATATGATAACTTGACCATCTTCATTGTAATTTCAACGATTTTGCAGCAAAATTTAGCGTTTTTCCTTCAAAATTTAAGCGAAAAATTATCATGTTGGGTGGGGGGGGGGTGGTCCCGCCACAGAAAATTTTTGAAAAAATGCACCCCCCAAACGGGACCCCCTGGGGAGGAGGTCCCACGTTACCATAGGTTGGACCCCCCTCACTTTTTTGGTCCCCCCTCGGCACCCCCCCCCCTCCTCCCCCCAAATTTTTTGGGCCGGCCTTCCCTATTCTCCTATTTTTCGTCACGCGAAAATCATGATTTTTTGTCTATAAAGTCCATAATATAAGCTGAATATATGATAACTTAACCATCTTCATTGTAATTTCAACGATTTTGCAGCAAAATTTAGCGTTTTCCTTTCAAATTTAAGCGAAAAAATTATCATGGTGGGGGTGGGGGGGTGGACCCCCACAGAAAATTTTGAAAAAAATGCACCCCCCCCCCCCTGGGGGAGTCGTTACTGTAGGTTGGACCCCTCCTCACTTTTTGGTCGGCACCCCCCCCCACCCCACGGCACCAAACCCCCCCCCATCGAAAAGTGTTTTGGGCCCACGAGTACTGGTGGGGCCCATAGTTGTTCTAGGGGGGGGCCTGTGGGGGGGGCCGCCCCAAAAATTTTTCGAATCTATCTCTATCAGACAGGTTTTTTGGCTCAGCTAAAACACTCTATCTAAACAAATTTCTCAGTCAGCTATCTTCTGAAAATTTTTGTGTCTTCGAAGACACAAATGAGTCAATTTTTTACAAATTGACCATTTTTGCTCCCGTAATTCTTGAAAATTTCGTTAATTTTAGGCAGGG
>JASANC010002653.1:0-21799 GCA_030248135.1 Theristus sp. LFF4_11 | reverse complement strand
CCTACCATTCAACAGTTTTATAATTCAACGAGCACTGTTTTTTTAATGATTCAAGTCAATTCAATTCAACAATTGTATGATTCAACGAGCAGCTTTCTAGTGACGCCAATCGCGACGGCACACACAGTTGCTATGAGTGACACAAACAACATGAACAACACAAAGCTGTCATGAACTGCTGCTGATGGCTGTGTTCGTTGCTGTCGCATGCCGTGCAGTTCGGAGTCCTGTGTGACGCAAAGCGGTGTCTCCCGTTTTATGGTGCATACTTGTGCGTTATTGCCGTTTTGTACACTACACGACGACGTATTGTCCGAGATGACAACATGCTGCGTTACTCTGTCGCTGTTTATCCGATGCGTTCCGTTCAATGAAAGCGACCGCCTTGACTGAGCCGTTTGCCATGACGCGTTCGAATCGGTGGTCAAGTGAAGTGCATGGTCAGACCTTGTGTGTCGCCCGTGTTCAATCAATTCCACGGCCACATCGCCACAGCCAGACACGTCCAGAATGTGCAGCAATTGCTCAAGGCAACCGGACAATGTCGGAGAACACGGCGACCGACGACGACGCGCCGCGCGCAGACTGTCGCTCAGATTGTGCACTGCAAACAACAACGAACTCGTAGATTTGAGCCGCTTTATAAGGTCCTTATAAGGCCGTCAGTAAAAAAGCCTAAAATGGAAAGCTTTGCCGTCGCCGTCCCAATTTAATGCAGTACGAACCTGAGATTAGCCCGCTCTTTGGCGAATCCACTCTGACGAGCAGATCGGTGACTTTGAGCCAATTGACAAGGTGATGTTCAATGGGAGTGCGTTCAGTAGTCGTGTCGGTCGTGTTGTCACGCACTTTCACAATCACCCGATTGCAGTAGCCGCCTAGTGCCCCGAGCACAAACGGACGCAGCAGATCAAACAGTGCGGGCAGCGCTTGCACGTCTGATCGCATGTCCTGCTTTACATTCACCAGCCAATCACCGTTCACGTGGTCGATCGACCAATCAATCAGCTGAATGCTGTCTGGAGAGTTTGGTGCAGACTCAACATCGTTGCTGAACTGATCGGGTGATTGAAGCTCAAAGTCGAACTGCAACGGTGCTGGTTCACAAACAACAGCGGCCGTGGTAGCGGTGCTTTCGGCTGCTGTGTTGTTGTTGTTGTTGTTGCTCGTTGTGTCACTGACCGTCAATTGATTGCCCATTGCTGTCGGTGGTGCAGCGTTGCATTTGTTCGTTTGCAGCATGTTCTGTCGACTGAGTGACGCGAGTATGCGTGGCGCATTGTAAAGATGCACCAGGATGACGCCGTCGCGCTTGCCGTCGTTGAAGATCTGCGCCGAATTCTGCAGCGTCTTCGTGAGGAACTCGATGATCTCCAGTCGCAGTTTTGAGCCAGCGCCGGCGCTTTCCAATCGATGCGCGTTCGCTTGGCTGACGGTCGTGGAGCCTAAAAATGCCACTGTCGCATGTTTCAGCATTCAGATGTTATGTCTGAAACAATTACTTCTCCAACCATTTCATTGAGCTACGATGTTGGTCTCGGTGTATCGCTCAGCAAATGTGCTCGCCTCTGTGCACTACAGTGCAAAAAAGCGAGTGACTGCATTCCACTCACCCGCAACAATGATGGACAGATGCGAGTGTTTATTCTCGAGTATCATATCGATCAGCCGCCGCGTGAGCTTGTCGAGCGCTTTCGGTCGCGACAGACAGCGCAGATCGATGCGCGACTGGTCGAGTCTGTGGTTGTGCAACGTGAACAGCAGTTCCTCGCAGAGCTGGCGTTGTGTTCGATGTTGTTGCTGTTGTAGTGCTGCGCCGCTGTTGGCCGTGTCGTTTGGCGACGTGCCACCGCTGCTGACCGAGGCGGCATGCACCGCTAGCAGCACCTGCCGCATCTCCGACTCAAAGCATCGACCCTCTGGCGACATTCGACTGCTGGTGTCACCGCGCATTATGGAGCATCACAGAGTGTGCGCTGCTGGTATGGTCTGAGGAGAATAACAAATCACAGTTTTCGCACATTGCGCACGTGCAAGAACTGTAGATGCAGACATCGGAGCAACAAACATGCACGCGTTTAGTTTTTTTACCCTGCAGAAATGCAAGATCAAGATGATAAAATGATAATGACAAGGTAGGCCAAAACACTACCGGATTTCAAATTGCTTTATCTTGCGTCTGGTTTGAGGTATGGGGCTAAAATTCCAGTTTTCAAGTTTTTGACTTCTCTGTTTGTTTTCATGTGATCTTGGTTTAGTTATATGGTAAAAATTAAAAAAATTGAAATCCGGTAGTTTTTTTGGCCCACTCTGTACAAAGCGAAAAAAGCGGTTACGAATCGATTGAGTGAAACGCGCGCACGCATGACGCCTGCTTGTCATTCAGCCAGAAAATTGTGATTGCATTATCATTTGTATCGTCCGGCACAAACGTTCGTTTGGGCTTTCTGTCAGTATCCAACGTCATCATGAGGCTGTGCGCTCGCATGGCGTCTGCGCTGCTTATGTCCTTTTTTGTGAGACACACGCGCGTGCAATTCACTGAACAAAAAAAACTAACACAAGATATGAATGACATTGTTCAGTGGAGTCAGTTTTTTTGATGGACAACTGGAAGCAGCGCATATAAGAAACCTAATTACGAGCGAAGAGTGCACGCGGACGCAGACGGAGCGTGAAATTTCTTGTCAGTTTTAGTCTCGTATGCATATGGCGTCTTGAAGTTGAAATGAAATCACACACTGCAACGAAGACACGCGCGGTGTTGCTGACCACATCACGAATCACTCCACTCAATCGTACACAAATCACGGATGTGCAAAATACGAAACTGCTCGTTTTAACGTCCAAGTTCATATTTAAAGCTGCATTTCTTGAACCGAAAATTTTCGGGGGACCTCGACATAAATGGAAAGTTCCTCCTGAGCAAGTTCGACTGTCTGCCATGCTTGGACAACGAATTTCAGTCTCCGCAAGTCGTAATAAAAAATCTTCATTAACGAGCAAACTTTGTGCCGAGCCGCCGATTGCTTCGGGGCGTCACAGCGCGCTGTGCATGATAATCCAATTACTCTTTCAGATATTTCCGCCGAAAAACGAAGAAAAAAGCAAACAAGCTGTGCGCCTATGCAGCCAGCAAGTTGAATAGACAACTGGGAATGCGAAGCCAAGTGGGCACTTTTTTAGAAAGGCACAAACGTCGTTTTGCGCGAAGACACAAGAGAGAAATATAAAGTGCATTCTGTGAGAGTTTTTGGGAGTCTTTGGGAGTGACTGACGTTGAAACAATAAATATAAACATTGCTGCTGTGTGCGGCGTCCTGGGAATCAATGCAAAGTGCCAATTGTATGCTAAAACAAGCGGTCACTTTCAGTAGGCGCTTTTTTGCACCGTTCTTAAAAATTAGTCTGATTGCTGTTGAATTGAGTTTCTTTTGAAATCGGAGTGCGCAAAAACGTGAACCAAGGCTGAAAATGTGCACAAGAAATTTTATTGGCGTCGTAAAGGTAAATATTTGACCAAATGACAATGGAAAGCTAACATGGACACACGCATGCATAATTCATGTTCAAATTCGAATTATCAACTATATAATGTACAAAGAACTGTGTGGCTTCACGGGTGCACATAATTCACAGGGCGCCCCAATGCGTATATAATAATTGTGCTAACAAAATGGCATGTAAGCGCTATTTTATACAGATCGTGTGTATTGTTAGAATATAAGCATCAAGCTCAAGCATCGTGTTTCAAAAGAAATCCATTACGTTGAATGAAATGTCATGGCGGCTGGCAAAGGTGCAGCAAGGAAAAGAGCGCTGGCTTGTGAGGGCACCAAAACGCACAGTTCAGTTCTATTCCAGTGTGTTCATGCTCTACTCAATCGACTGCATTCCACATGCAAAATATGTCGACGAACAAAACGTGCTGCCCGAATTTAGCGTCTGAAACATGTCGGTTTGTGTGACAGTGTGTTGCTCTGTGAGTTCAGCGACTAGTCATTTTGTTGGTTATCGTAATCAATATGCGTGCCAAACGGCTGATGTTGTTGTTTGTTGTTGTTGATAAACTTATGAGCAAAAAAACACATTTGCATGTGGCATTTATGTTCAATTTTGCATCATCTGAATGCACAATTTCCTGTGCATCAGTTCTTTTTGGTTTGTGTGGGCAGGGCAGCAGATGGAAAGGGTGATGTTGAAAATATTTTCTAAAAAGCACACAACGAACTGAAAAACAAAATTGTTTTTACTTCAAAATGGTGAATTTTGTTTTTAAAAACATCAAACTCATGATTGCGCATTGTGAGCTTAATAAAACAGTAACGTTGGGACCATCATTTGTCATTGTTTCATGCTCGTAAAAAGCATGTGATATAACCAGAAGCTGCTTCAGCAAATCCACATCCAACTTTCACGTTCCCCAGTTAGCACAGCGCTTGCTGTCAGCTTCAATCAAGCAGTTTACGCATTGAAATGTACCTTCATACATTTATATTGAATGCATATTGTCTAAACTGAAAAAGTAGTTAGCAATTGTGAGATAGACGCACAAAGTCACAGTTACTACTTAAAACAAACTAGGTGCTTCGCCTATGCCGCCCGGACGCCCAGTTCAACGAACGAGCGTCGAATCTATGTCGCGCAGTTGCCTCTGTTACTGAGGCGACACGCGACAATAACGTTGCGTGTCAACAACCGATAAACAAACGTTCCGAAGCGTTTTACTTGGAAGTGTTTATTCTGGTTGTCGAGTTGAAATGCAACGAAATTATGATCATCAATAATTGGAATGTGTTGAGCTTTTGTGAAAGAGTAGATACAATGCGAAAAGGTTTGAAGGTTTGACTGAACACAATGGTTTGACGTTGCATGTGTCACCACCATACAGTGTCGTTAAAAGCAGTTTGGAGCACTGAGTTTGAGTTGAGTTTGAAACAAGACTGCGTGGCTCGTTTTGATTACGATTGACCGCTTTGCGGGTTGAAAAGAAATCAGTAAAGTGGTCATTCCGGTGTTATGTATCATTGATGATCCAGCAGTCACGACACGACATTATAAAACGACTTCATGGCAAATTTATCAGTGTCCTTTAATGGGTTTTATTAAACTATGACACGTCCGATTTATTCTGCACGATGGGCACTGACTTTGTTGGTGATGCAGCACGCACCAGGGTCGTTGCATCCACGGACGTATGTGCACGGTCAAGCACTTTGTAGTCAAGCACGTATTGACACAGCGCCTGCGTGATACGGTAATTCAAAGATGAATACTGAGAGAATATCTTCTAAAATGCTTGTGGACTTTTTTCAGAGTGACTCAATGCGTGATTGAGTAAAAATCTCTCATGCTAAAAACGAGTTTACAAATTGGTGCGAACAGGTCCCCGTCTTGGCCCCAAGAAGTACACGAACATGTCTCCGGCTCGGTTTCAACACGATTTCGTGGTGTCCGAACACACAAAAACAGCTCAGTAGCTGCAGTGTAGCATGCCTGCCACTAATCGTGGAAAGCCAATAACCCTAAATCGGACGGGCACGAGTTCAGCCACCAGTTCATGCACTAGTTTTTAGCCTCCAAATGCCGATTAAGGTCGTGGCAGCAATTCTGAATTACCGTATCAAGCATGAAACTGACATTCGTGTTTCTGTGCGAGCACTGAGAGTTTCAGAAATAAAAAAAAACCGATTCTACCCAAATGCTGCTGCAGAGCGACGTAGTGGTGCCGTCGTTGCGTGGCAGCATGTAGTAGGTGCGTGACACGGATCGTTTGTTCTTGGCGTGCTGTTTGCATGAGATGATTGGGTAGTGGCTGACGGCGTTGCCCGGCGTCTCTCTGTAGGCCAGCATCAGAGGCATCTGACCACTGCGGCCGGCCGTGCCGCAGTCGTGATACAAGACCACACGTTTGCCGTCATTCTTGCTCAAGCTTGCCGTCGCCTGTGCAGTGTGCCAACGTCACTCTTTCTTTATTTATGGTGCGCAGTTCAGCAAACAGCCACCGTAAACCGTACGTGCTGCTTGGTGCTCGTGCCGAGGTAAGTGCCGCGGTGCAGTTGCGCCAGTTGCCTGCGCTCCTCCGGGTTGCTGGTGCGCCAGTGGCGTTGGCGGTGACGTTTGTCAGCCAACTGCGTGATCTTGTCGACGCCAATCTGCGCACACCAGTCTGCCAGCTGCCACAGACTGACCGACATCGACTGGCCGCAGGCGCCACACGCCATGCTGCCCACTGTGGCGTTCTCGTCTGCACAGTCATGTGACATGCAGTCACTATTATTCCACGTTGCTACTGAACTTGCTACCAAAAAGTTTCGCCGCAGGATGAGATGCGTTTTCTATCCGAAGTTGCTGGCAGAATTGAGTCCACTTCATGCGCACAACATTTGTCAGGCACGTCACGTCACGTCACGTCACGTCACGTCTCATTCATGGAGCAAAAGAAACAGCAATGCGGCACGTCACGTTGTCTTTAGAACACGTGTTCGTTTATACACGCATTCATACTTGACGTGCCGTGACGTGACGTGCCGGATATATATACGTCGTGCATGAATTGGCCTTTAGTAGTGAAACCAGCGACTTTAGTAGCAACGGCAACACCAACAAAAGCTAATTTCAAGACGAACGCAGCAGATGCTGCTGGTGATATATTTGCTTGTAACTCATTAGCATTGTACCGGAGAAGTCAGTTGTCATGGATACTGTGTCTTTGGCACGAAGGTTAGCGTCGTCAAAGAACGATTCATCAGGGTCTGAGTACACTTCAATGACACACTCGTGGTGGCATGGCGGCACACGAGCATCAGCAGAACGAGCTGGAGATTCAGTGGCCGGCATGATGATGACAAAGATGGCAGTGTGGCTCTGTGGAGCACGGTTGGTTGTTTCAGTTTGAGGGTTTGTGAAAAAACGATCATTCAACAAAATACAACTGTATTTTCGAGTTTATATAATGTTTTTTATTGAACGTGTCGTGATATGCTTTTGCACAGATACAGTGCACAGTCCAATACAGGCCAATATAGGGAATCAGCTGATTGGTTTGTGATCGCTGGATGCATGCTTTCTGTGCAAACCAAACTGCGCCGCCACAGCAATGCCTGCACAGAAAGAATGCATCACGTGATCACCAACCAATCAGCTTATTCCCTACAATGTAGAGTTTGACTAAAGGTGCGTGAAACAGCGCGTTTAGTGTTCAGCTGTGCGGCTTTTCCACAAATCCATTCAACATAACTCCGCCTCCTTTGCACGAAAAGATGGTCGTTTTTCAAAGCTTATCAAAGTTATCCAAGCGATTGTACACACTCGACAACAAAGCACAATAAAGATAACTGACATTGAAAAACATCTTGCCGCAGCAAATCGTTTTACTCAACGTTCAAAATCTGAAATCTTAATCAATAATGTGCCCATCCCATTATTATTACTTTGCTTAACAGGGCAGACGCGAGAAATTTCAAAGGTGAGCGGAGAAACATGGGACGAGTGCACGTTTTATTTGTGTAATTTGACCGCAATTTGTATGCAATCAAAACCGAATATTGAATAAAGAAAGCCATCAAATCAACATCGCCCCCTCGGTGAAAGCGACAATTCAAGCGGTCACATTGTCAATAATAAACATCGGCCATCGTTCATAAACATGCGCAGCGTTTATGGATGAACACTTATGCACTGCAAACAAACAATAATAAAAGCGAAAACGGATATGAAAACCGTTTTCTGATCGTCGCTTCGCAGTTTTATGCGTGCTCGCAGGCAGTTTGTCTGCAAACTTCGTTGATTGTTCAATGTTCAGCTGGGTTGAAATTGATTTGCTCGCTTGTTACACACGGGAAAACTTGATCAACTTTCATGTTCTACACAGTCGTCCGAAAGAGCAATTTATTTACGTTTCTCCTGACGTTCGCTGCTGAGTAATTAGACCGATTGGGTTTGGAAGGAAAAAGATGACACAATATTGATGCATCAACGTAGTAAGCGTGCGGTACGCTTGAGACTGTTTCACTGTTTGAAAATTCAAAGAAACTTTTTGAGATTTGCAAGCAGCTGCACCAACGCGTACTTCTGTGTATGTTCATCTCATGTATATGTTTGCTGTGCTGTAGGTCAATCATGTAATTGCATTTTTTGCTCTTTGATCAAATGTTTCTCAAATCCATACTACGGAAACGGAGCTGTTTCTTTGATGCTGGATTGATTGATTCAGACAACCGTGAAACGTTCGCCACACGTGCAACTAAATAAAAAATAAACTCGGGGTCTATCGGTAAACCGCCATTGCCTGCCTGCCATTTATGCTGCCTGGGCATTAACAAAATAATGACCCCATTTCCTCTGTTTTTCATCAGGTCTTCCAATCATATTCATGGCGCTTTTTTATGAAAGTTTCATGTATTCAAAGTGTTGCTTCAACGTCCACATCACACATCATATTCATTACGTATTGTGTGTTTGTCTGCGACTCACCGAGAAAAACCAGGAGCATGACATCTGATACTTTTTTCTCCGCCGTGATCAATTGACCTCTTCCTCTGCTATACTTGAGAATCAAAAATCCGTTGATACAGAAAAAGTTGCTTTTGAAAAATAGGTAATACAGTAATTCGATGGCTACGTAGTTTTCTGCAAAAAAACTTCAAACCCCTGAAATTTAGTTGTGCACTTCTGAAGACCGAACAATATTTATTGCACCAATATAATTTGTCGTCAATCAGCCAGGCAACGTGACGTTCAACTGTGTGTGTTGCGTTCGAGTTGTCTCTATTGAAAGTCAGTGGTGCACAACTAAACTAGAACTGCAGTTTGCCTTACTGCAGTCGCGTTTTTTTGATTAATTAGCCGCTTCATGTCATACAAAACAGTGCTCTAATTATGTGAACCGGTTATAAGCATTTTCAAAATGTGCGTTTTTGGGATTCACCTTAACCGTGATACATAATACAAGATTTTCCGATTTGTACCTTTTTACTCCTCAGTTAGGTATCACTATCAAACATGTTTTTGATACAGACACGCCGGCACAAGCATTTGCGGTGTTGCTCATTATGATTGAAACCGACGATATTACCAGTGTTGATGAGTTTGATTTCTTCATTGATCTTGCAGTGAACGAATGCGAACGATGGTTGCAGGTGAATCTTGAAATTTCATTGTGTTAATATTTGTATTTACCGCCCCTTTCAAAAACAAGTTTTATTTGCTGCAAAAAGCCGTTGTTTATCTGCCATCTTGGCATACAAATCAGCAGCAAGAAGCGCATGTGAAACTGAGTGTTCTTCTGCAATCTTGCCATTTGAATACAAAATCAAGATATACGGTGTACATTTTGCGTACATTTCGCATGAACATATTCTTTTGCGGGAAGGAAGTGATCAAAGAGTTCTCAAATTGTAACAAAGTCTGACCAGAATAGCTGTTTTGCAATGAGTTTTTTTGCGGCGTCTTGTGACTCCTGTTGATTGTGCACAGGCGACAACGCAGCAGGCGTTCACTGATGACAGCAACTTCCTGGAGTCCCTGGCGAACGGCACACAACTGCAACGGTAATTTGGCGGGCCGGGCCGCAACAGCACAAATGTGCTCTTTTGGGTACTTGGTCAACTTTGCCACTGGAAAGGGGCCGCATCTTTGCCACTGGTATAACTGCTAATAATCGCAACTTTGCCACTACAGGGTGTTGAAATTTATAGCACTGAAATAAATTGTTTGTTAGAAATGAAGTGAGAAATTGGTAAATAGAAATAGGAAGAAGGTCCCACTCCTACCTGCGCTCATCTCAGAACTACTTAAAGCCTGTATGTTTCGGTTGTTTTTTCTTTGATAAAAGGCTTGCGAAGCCTTAGGTCACCTACAGAAGTCTGTTGCCAATGCCAATACAAGTGAATTGTGCAGTAACAAAGTATGACAACATCTGACCACAAGTAAAACGAATAAAAAACAAATACAAAGCCGTTTATTTCAGTCTTCTTTAATGCGGCTGTCAGAAATAGCAGAATTGCGTGAAAGCAACACCCTGTAGTGGCAAAGTTGCGGCTGCACCTTAGGACGTGCATTGTTTGTGGCAAAGTTGCATACATGCAGGCGCGATTATTAGCAGTTATACCAGTGGCAAAGATGCGGCCCCTTTTTAGTGGCAAAGTTGACACACAATCCTTTTTTGTATGCCCTCTCCACAAAAAAATCTTGTATTCGATAAACATGCATGTAAATTCAGTCATATTTTCTTGACGCCTTTGTGATCATCGCTGAGCCAGTCTCAGTAGTGGCGATTTGATTACTGCTAAAAAGGCAAAAATTTGACTATCGCATGTGCACTCTCTGTACATTTTTAATCAGAATTTGCTTGAAGCGTGAATTTCTAGATCTGAATTTGAATAATTTCTGCTTCCTTTGCAGGCTGCTTCAATTGCTGCTGCCACAAACTGAGTTACCGAGAGCGTTGCGATTGAACCAGCAAAAAACCACAACAAGTGATAAGGTGATTTGCGTGGAGTCTTTTTGGAAGTGCTGAAAGCGTTTTTTTTTCAGAAAGGTAATGATCATAAATTCAGCTCCCCCATTTCAATAAGACGATAGGAGACCGATTAGACCAATAAATCACCACAAAATTCTAAATTGATTCGTTTCACCAAGTTTTGTTCACAAGCAACCAGCGCTATTTTGCGGGCAATTCTGTAACAAGAGTAGCAGCAACTGAAAAAACAACTGTTGACTTGCAGCTTGGGTGGGCGACTGAGTTTGTGCGCGTCTGCAGGCATCGCCTGAACTTCAAGGCGAGCGAGCTTTTCAAACCCGAAGATCTGTCGCCAAGGTCGGTCTTAAAAAAGCGTGCTTCTTTTTTGCCTTGATTCGATTCGCGAAAAAATTGTTCTCTGAATACATTTTTGCGTCAATGTTCGGCTTTTTCAGCACTTGACGTCCGTTTTTTTCAGTCTGAATCTTGACTCCTTCTTTTGACTTTCACATTACAAACGATACACAATCAGACGGATATTGCCTAGCGAGCACACATTCATAATGATCGTTGTTCGTGCAACGACGCAAATACAAAGATCAAAAATACTGAAAGCAGAACACTTCATAAGGCACGTTTTTTTGTCAAACGACTCGACTATATGGATGCGCGAATAACTATGGGCGTTGCACTATGAACAACAATAATTCTTGTTGCTTTCCATTTTTTTATTGCCTCCTCCCCTTTTGTCATCACAAAGTGTAAATATAATCGTTGGTACAAAAGAGTTGAACAAGAAAACGATATATTTTTGACAAAGCAGTGGACTCATATGGTGATGACAACGAATAGGCGCGGCACGCACACTAATGGCAATGATTGTACTTGAGGTTTAAAAAAATAAAAAAACTCCAATTTTGCCTTATGCAAATTGTCTTTTTTAAAAGTCTTTTGTTTTTTCTTTCTACTCCTCTGTAATGGAAATGCCCAACATGGAAGCAGCCTAAAATTTTCAAAGATTTATAGCGATTTTTTAAATGTGACAATGTAATTTCTTAATTTCCGTTTTGAGACAGTGACATTTAGTGACACCCCAAAAAATGCCATAAATCTAGTGCCGCCAAAAATATGACACGTATATCTTCAAGATGTGAAAAATTATAGCACGTTAACAAAATAGGTCATGTCGCAAGGTGTGTCAACCGTTTTGCACATACCGAAACAAATGTGCGTCAAAAACTCAATTGAACGCGGCGTTCTCTCATATTCGAACAAATTTGTGCATTTGTTTGGCCTGGTCCTGAACCAAAAACTTTAACAAAAAAAACTTACTTCTTTGCAGTCCATAAACTGTGTTGAAGAAATAGTGACATAAAATACCTAATTTTTTGAAAATCTTCAATTTTTCAATCACATTGATTAAGACAGGAATAAGACAACCTACATACACAGCTTATCAAAATACACAATTTCTGCTTTTATTCAACTATACGTGCAAACTATTGAAGAAATTTTGTCGAATAACAAGAAAAAATTCCGCCATGAAACATATTTTCCGGCCATAACTGAGTGCTACGCGCGTGTCCTTCACGGCACGAGGTAAAAAAATGTGTGTGATTACAAAAATACATGTAGATTTCGTGTAATTCAAGTGCATCTCTGCTTCAGTATCACTCTCTGATATCGGCAACCTTGTTTGCTGTATATCTTTTGAAAGGTATCAGTTTTGTTTTTCCACAATTTTCTTTTGTTTATTTGTTTGCCACTTGTGTTCGTCATGTTGCTGTTTGCAGGTTGTTTGGAAGTTTTGTTTATTTTCAATGTTGAGCATTTTTTCTGAGCAAACAGAGTGCAGCGAGAGCAGAACAACTCGATTAAAACTGCATAGCACTGTACATTCGGCAGCACGCACGCACTTTCAAATAAATTCATTTCTCGCTGAGCTAAAAAAAAGAAAACTCAGTTTTTGTTCGTGCTTGAGTCTCCGTGTGAGCTTTGGATTTTTTTCAATTCGCGCTGTTGTCTGATCAGTTTGAAGGGCAACATATTCTGAAAATTACACCCAAAAGAAGGCCACCGCCGCAGCATTTTTAGTTTTTTATTTGAAATTTTTCAATATACTAATCTAACTTTCACATGATCAGTGAATTTTATGCCAACCTTCTGGCCGATTCAATGAATAAAAACGCACCGAAGCGCATGACCTCGCGTATTTCTGCGGTTTCGTTTTTTGTTGTTTGTTGCGCAGGTGTACAATAATACCGCTTGTCAATCAGCGTGTGTAATACATGTGTAAAATCATCGGAAAACGGAAACACTAACATTTTTTTGGAGTTAGGCAAAGTTTTGAAACCATAACGGATGACCGTCAGTGACGAAACTGTGCGGTGCTCAGACGAGCTTCCGTTTGTGATGCGCATCAGCTAAAGCTGCTGCTGGCAACCTGCCCCTATTCAGAGGACTCGGATCACTTGACTAATTTTGAATTCCCGCGTCATGCATGAAACGTATACCTACACGCGCATTGCGTCTCGGAACTAAAATAAACTATTATCTCATTGCAAAGCAAACGACTTCTTTGCAAACGACTGCATTGCGGGGCAAAAATCCTGCAAATCATTCTCAACTGGAGAACCTGACATCGATATCTTGCGAATCCGGTGTCAAATTCAGGGGCACAGCTTTTGAGAGTTTAATAAAAGTTGATTTAAAGTGTTTCGATAATCAGCCTTCCAGAAAACTAACATATCGGTCATATCTTCAATTCCCAGAAAACTTGTGCAAGACGTTCAAGTGCAGCCGCATCGGCGTTGTTTTATGTATGCATCACCAGATCTGATTTCACACCCAACTCGTTTCAGTGAGTCATTAGGGAAGTTTCTAGTGCGGAATTTTACATTCCGCAGGTGTGAAATGTGACAGCGTTGGTGATAATAATGGACGAGCCCCACGTGTTCGGCCACGTTAAAACAGTTGCGAGTTTGTGAATTGCAACAATTGTTACACCGATAAAACAATGAACGTTTCATGATTGTACTGAAGCGCCGTTTATAGCAGGTCATCGCGTATTGTCACAATCATGCCATGCAAGTTGAAACTTTCAGTCAACCATTTCAGTCATGCGACCATCAATCCCGCGCACACGTGCTTCTTCACCACTTTCGATTGCACTTGTGCATTTCGCACACACTTGCGCATGCCACATGCGTCGCATTCTCATTGCGTCAATATCGCCGTGAAAACGGGCAACTTTATAAATAATAACCTGATTGTATCAGATATCTGGCAAACTTTCACAAGTGACATTTATTAACTGCTGATCAATGTGTGAGCAACGTTTTCAAGTGTGTGCGTTTGCTTGCATCTGGTACAAACTGGTACACTGGTGTGTTGCAGATTCGTTTGCGTGTCACGAAACAAAACGGTCATTCTTGTCACCATTATCTGCTCAAACTGTCACCTTTTACAGCGTAAAAACAACGTAACTCTTTCATACATTTGGAATCTTTGTATACAACCGGTTGATTGCTTTCAGCACGTCAGGATGACCAATCAGCTTACCACAATGTAGCGTTGTGCAGTCAAATGTGAAAATCAGCATTTCTGCTTTTTTCGTTTCAGTTTCGTGCAGCTTCCATTCGAGCAACAATACGACGCACTACGCCGATTGGTGGTCACCATCGACAGACTAGCGACAGAGCTCGAATTAAGCCGAGTGAACAGAGCTTGTGCTCGTACTGAGTTTGACCACGAAGCAACGCACGCAATTGTGCACTATCACAAACGACTCATTGAGCTCGGCGTTGAAACTGCAGCGTACGATTGCCAGCGAAAAATCACACCCGAATCGGTAAATTCACAAAAAAAGTTACTGAATTGATTCAACTGAAGCATTTTACGTATTTGTGTTTGTTTTTTAGGTAAGAGCCGCTGAACAACAAGCTAAGGTACAATTCGTGCAAGACACAAAAACCAAATCAACAGAAAGCAAACTAATCGACGAAACGATGGATCCAATGGCAACAGAGAAGGTTCACAAATATTTGGCTGAATTGGCACTGGAAACTGACGTTCTGTCTGAGTCGTCTGACTACGGCGGTTACAGCACGACAAGCGACAGAGGAAGTAGCACGTCACCTTTGGCATTGGATGAGCGTCACCAGATACAATGTAGGTGTAAGTGTAAGTGTAAGTGTAAGTGTAAGTGTAACTGTAAGTGTAAGTGTAAAATAAGTGTAAGCGCAAGTATAAGTGTAAGTGTAAAATAAGTGTAAGTGTAAGTGTAAGTGTAAGTGTAAAATAGGGTGTAAGCGCAAGTATAAGTGTAAGTGTAAGTGTAAGTGTAAGTGTAAGTGTAAGTGTAAGTGTAAGTGTAAGTGTAAGTGTAAGTGTAAGTGTAAGTGTAAGTGTAAGTGTAAGTGTAGGTGTAAGTGTAAGTGTAAGTGTAAGTGTAAGCGCAAGTATGGTGTAAATGCAAGAGTGGATATTAAAGAATGAAATGCTCAAACGCCAAATTTTGCAGCAGTCAAGATGACGTCATCAGTTCAAGAGCAACATCAGGAAGTGCATGACACCAACCAGCAGCAGCAGCACAGCAAACAACTGAGCTGCACCATTCCAACGAGATTTGTCAAAAACGACGTTTCTAAGCCGATGCAGGATCCGTTGAAGTTTGTCGCCGGCAGTAAATCGGCCGCTGAGCAGTTGGCTGCGCAGGCAAAGGAGCAAATCAGGGTGGCTGAAGAAATGAAGGCACTCAGGGAGCAGCTGCTGAAACTCAGGGCACGTTTGATTCGGCGCCATTTTTTTGACGTTTCCATTGTTGTATGCTGAACGCAATTTCAGTTTGCATGATTGAATCTAATCACAATGTATCATGAATGTTTTGCAGCAGGAACAAGAAGGCAGTGACGATGAGAAATGGCAGGGCGACTTGAACGCTTGGATCTCAAAACGACGCAAGGCTTCGGCTTCATCGATGACCGACCAACCAGGTGCGCTTGAATTGAACAGGCGTTTTTGCAGATGTGCAGTTGAATGAGTCTGGTAATTGGTAAAAGTGATGCAGTCGATGCCACGACTTGAAATTTCATTTGAACTAGCACGTTTTCTGGGTTTAGCAAGGCGCCCGCAAGAGCAGCAACCAGCGGCAGCGTTCATCATGCAGACGACTACGACGACGCAGACACTGCAGAACACAATCGCCATTCAGTTTGACGCTGCTGAAACGTTAGTAGACACGGTTTATTGGAGTCTGTCAGACCTGGTTCTGAGCATCTGCAATGCAACTCTAAAGCTTCTAAAGCATCTAAAGATTTTGTTTATCCGGTTTTACAGTCACTATTAGAACTACGTTGCACAGTACTGCACACCATTCTGTGATCGTCAAAGTGTTGCGGTGTATGTTTTTTTTGGTTCTTCCCAAGGGTTCTGACAAACAAGTTATCTGGACAAACAGGACCACCATTCAGGTTAAATTGCTGCACAAATGTCTGCTCACAATGCAATACAAAACTAAATTGCTTCCCGAACCTGTTTCATCCGTCGTGTAAAGTGCAAACAAAACTGAACTTTCAATTTTCAAAATGTTTGGCTTTGAATTTTGGGTATGGGCAAACAAACACGAATGAATGGATGAACTCTTTCTCTTGCACTGGAATCTTATTAAATTATATTTACACAGCAGAAATAGCTCTGCAGTAAACGCTTTTTGAAATGAATATCAGCATTTATTTGGTATAAATCGTCAGTTTAGCCATTTACTTCCAGAAACTGGTTCGGTCACACACAATCAGTAAAATTTTCGCCAACCGCAATTCCATTCTTTGAAAGTTTTTTTGTATAATTGCTTGTTTTGACCCACCGTTAAATATTTAGAGCATGAAAAAAAACGTTTTTTGAGTTTAATGCGAGATTTTGACACACGAAATGATTGCAATGTACATCCTTAATCGCCTCAAAACATGTAAAATACCAGAGATTCTAAGAGTTTCATGTCACTGCATTACAGTGGTATTATTCGAGTGGGTTTTGTCACATTATCTTTTTTTGATTTCTTCCATTTGTAAACTGTAAAGTTTTTCATCAAGATTTTTTGAAAATCTGATTCTTCACAATTGTTTGTTTGCAATTTGTTCCTCATAAAAACCGGTTTTAATTCAACCTTCACTTCTCTCTCTCTCTCTCTCTCTCTGAAATCATTCTCGGTGATAAATTGCATATCATCCGGGCACTGAACATTGTTCATTTCATGAGCACATCAGAGGAAGAAAAATAAGAAAATAATACTCGTTCAGACGTTTTGCTGAGTGAGAGTGACTGTGTTGCGTCTGTTTCCGTGTCTCAATCACTGAAACTGACTGCTACATGTGCCTTTTTTATTACTTTGTCCGTGGGTATTTTTCATTTACTTTATTTTTGCAAAAAATGCAATTGTAAACTGGGATATACTGAAGAATACGTTTGAAAACAATGTGCTCCTCCATAAGAATGCTAATTTTGTTTTGTGATGACTTTTTCTGAGAAAGCAAACGCTGAAACCCGGAAATTTTGTCGTGTAAAACGAGCAAAACGTTGATGTCCGCAACATTTTCAGGTTCGTGTGTATTCAAAAAAGCTCTTTTTGCACTGCATTGAGTCTGACGGCACTAAACGGAGGTTAAAGAGTGCGTATGTCCATTGTGAGTTCAACCATGATGTCATTATTTCTGCTTGAGTTTTCATAAATGCACTTTAGAATGCGTACCATCATTCATTGCCAGCACCTCCCACTGTTCACAGTCTGATTTGCGGTTTACATTCATCTTTTCACTTCTGTTTCAAACATTTCTTGCCCTAAAAGCGACACATGAATCGCACAAATCCGTGTCTGTAAACAAGTATGGTAATTCGTGGTCGTTTCGGTAATTCTTCATCTGTGACCGTCATGTGCTTTTCTTTACTTTTACGCTTTCTGTTTTTATCAGTGCCACCGTTTGTGTGTGCGCATGTCCATTTGCCACTCCTTGTCAACGGTCGTGCCGAAATGCACGTTTATTATCACGTAATGCCCATCTTGCTTCTGTTGTCCACACAGTCCGTTGCGTCTTTATTATCTCTCGCGATGACGCTTTCTTTGAATTACAGCCCCCGGGACAACAACTGTTGCATCTGTTCAATTTGAGATAGATAGTTTGAGTTGTGGTGGTTTCGGAGAAATTGTTTTTTTGTAATAAATTTTCCTTTGACTACTGGTTTCGGATAGCCAGAAGTATTCATTCATTTCCATGCTTCATTTGCGACAAAACTCTGCATGAAAATGACAGAAACTGTGTAGCCGGTCACCGGCAAGTTTTTACCACGCGAATGCAGTCACGGATGGGAGATCTAAAACGGATGTGACCTTGGGAGTGAATTTGTAAACGTGCGATGCGTGTTGCATAACGGTCGGCCGGAGCACTGCGGACCGCATGCAGTGTTCGCTGATCCTCTCACTCTCAGATTCACTGATTTTTATGGATTCACTTGGTTGGCAAAACAAACACAAATGTGATGTGTTTGTTTGTGGTTGTCGTCAGTTGTTCATGCAGTTGTGTTTCATTTTCTATTTTAAAACAACGATTACACGTCAAAATCGTTTCCAGAAAACGACAACGAAACGGCGGCGGCGGCGGTCAGAAGCAGCAACGTGCGCACAGCAACCACGCCGCCATTCGCGCGCAGCCACTCTGCGACGAGACAACGGTCGGTCGTTTGTGTGCGCTCGGAGAGATTTGCGAATTATTTGGCACTATTTGTAGCAAGAGAAAACTCAGACCCAGAAACCCAACCATCCGTGTACTGCCTGCGCCCGGTGTTCATGTTTTCAATTCAACGTTCAGAAAAAATGGCCCGTCGTGAACCACTAGTCCTCTAAAAATCTGCGCAAACTGTTTCTTATCGACCATGCCAAAAAATACAAAACTGACAAAAATCAATTGATTTCACTTGCCCTGGCGCTTGTGATGTGTTTCCATGGAACTGCTGTCAGTACTAAGTCAAAACAGACCTGAAAACAACAAAAGATTCTTGCGGTCCAATCAAAACACACACATATATAGACTGTGTCAAAGCATACACTCACAATGTAAAAGTGCACATGAAACTCAATGGTTATGTTTCAAAAGCGAATTTTATTGATTAAAATTTTGGTGGCAGTCAGTGTAGTCAGTTTGAGGTACACATAAATAACAAAAAAGTGTTGAATGGACACATTTTCATTCAAATTTACTGTAAAGGTTACGGATACTAAGCAATCGCATAACTGAACTCTGCAGTTTTCAAAAGATCTGTCAACGTTTCAAGTCAGAAGTCAGTTTGTTCAGAGCACCAGCACATTTCTCTTCAGCGTTCCATCAGTCAGCCGCCGGGGCAGCGCTGCCCAACGCCCCCGCATCAACAGCAACACAGCGGCAGCAACGTCAAGCAGTCAGTGGCGTTTGGCACCACCGCCAACAGTCGACGTCCATTCCAAAACAACACCAACAACAATCGGATTCGCAGTCCGCACGAAAAACAACAACAAGAGCAGCAACAACAACAACAACAACAGCAATATTTGCAGCGGGCGCCACTCGAGGACAGCGGCCATTTTGGTCCAGACTCCGATGAAACATCCGATCGCTCAACGGTTGGTTCAACGTTGCTTTTCATGTTGCCGTTTTTTTGTCGCTACTCGCTACACCCTTTTGGGTTTTTTTGTAATTTATTTGCTTTTTTTTCAATTTGGAAAATCGCTTTTCTGCTGGCCACGTGAATCATATTTCCTGTGTCTCCATTAGTTCCGTTCTTCTCTCCATTGCTAGCAAAATAATTTCAGTAAATGGACTTTGAAGTCGGGTTCCATTTCATCATTGAAATGTTTCTTCGCGCGTTTTTTTGTGAACGAGCGACGCAAAGGGCTCTGCAAAGACCAGTCATTTGTCATTGCAGTTTTCCCAACCCGTTGTACAGATATCTTCTTCTGCCATTTTGCACATACTCTTCAAGCATGATAAATCGAAACTGTGTCATAATGATAGAGCGCCAAAAACAAACAGCAAAAACATTGTTCCAAGTTTCATGATACATTGTAGGGATACAATATTCTGGCAAAAGAACATTTTGGTCAGCAAAACCGACGTTTAGGCAATTTGATTTATGAGCATTTCCACACGACTTGCTGTTCTTTTTCCAAATTCAGAGCATATTTTCGAATGCTCGGAAGAAAATTTCGGGAAAGACACCATCTGATCGCATGCATGTTACAAGATACGGCCATTTAGTGGATTAAAGTTGCGGCGCATTGCAGTGAAGGCAGGCAAACCACGCACGGGCGCATAAAAAAAGCAAGTTCTCTGTCCAAAGCTGTCTTTGTCCGTGTTAGTTACCCAGTCCAGCAGGTTTCGCATGTACTTCTCCCAACTTCAGAAGTGTCGTTTTGCGTTCGCATTTCAAGCGCACCGCGTTTTCCTGTTGCTTCACAAAAAACCTCACTGACAGTTCTTCAACTTAAACGAACTAGGGTTTTTTGCAACTTTGGTCCATCAACAACGCAAAACATATGTGTTAAATTTGAAACATCGTCGTCGTTTGCAAACACATTCGAAAGAAATGACCCTGGTTGTCCGCCAACGCTCATGGCACGGCACCCCGCATTTGGCGGACGGTCGCAGGACAAAACTGCCGAAAGTTGACAGTTCGCCGACAGTTAACAAATTGATAAACCCAACAACACACCAGCGAAACAAGAATAATGTGCATGATGGTGTACGCATCAGCTACGTTTGGATGGGAGTCACTTCGGCAACGACTAAACAGCTGTCTCCCATTAGGCATCATCGCCCGGTCAGTGTGAAAAACATCAGTTTCTTTCTGTTACCACGTTTACAATGAATGTATACGTCATGAGTTTCAGTCCATTAGACTCCGAATTACGAAAGCAAGTTTTCTCAATCTAATGCATTTACATGTGCACTGTACGGCGCTGTTTTGCTGTTGCCAAATGTTCAATTTTACACCTGCCCTCTGGTTTCAGACAAAACTCGCCGAATGGCACCATTGTATGCTGATCTGGTCTGATTCCACATTGCGATACGTTGTTGGAAGAATGTTGATTTTGGCCGTTACACATGCACTGTAATTATGCGAACGAGCATTTTTTCTCAAAATGTTTCATTGTCAGTTTTTTTCAGAAAAAGTTGTTTTTTCGCAGACTCCCATTCACAAACGTCATGCAAAAAATTTCTGTTCGTTTTTGCCATTCCTGAGACTTGTATAATCACAAAAGCATACCAACAAACACAACCAACAATATTACCACCACCAGCAAAAAAATACGCGTTTAAACGATTGAGAAACAGTGGACAACCATGGCCCACAGCGACATAAACTAAACGTCAGGAAAAACAGCTAGCTACACGTGGACAGACGTACAGTTTGCATGTTAGCTCAGCATGCATGTGCCCTATTAGCATAAGCTGCACAATACGACACGGCACAAGATGAAGCATATTTTATGCAAATTTTTATGCCTTTCTCATTCTATAACTAAAAATGTATTAGCCTGTATAACTTGCGGTCTGTTTGATTACTGAAGTTCTGGTAAAACCATATACCAAATTTCAAAACACGTGTGAATTTGCTTTTGGCTGTGCAAAGTCCTTCAACGTCTGTCTGTCTGAATGACTTTTGCTTTTTGTTTTGCCATTTTCCCCATGATGTTCAATGTTCAGTCAGACTCAGACAGTTGACCAGTCGCAAAACTGTGCCAGTACCTGACTTTATGGGCTTGCCGTGCCAGTCGTGTTGTGTTGTCGCCACGGACGATAATGAAAATATAACAAAAAATTTATTCATTTTTCAAATATTTCCATGCGCTTGTTCAAATAAACCGCACACGGGCACTGATTGTGTTTGTTTATATTTTGCCCATTTATCTCTCGTGGGCGATGAAAAAAATGTCAACGCTTAATCCAATGCATGCACATGCGTTAAATGCACTAAGGAATGCTGGCGCAGAAATCGCTGAAACCACCGCGGACGGATTAAGTTACCCAGTCTTTGGATTGGGCTGCGAGTTTCTTGACTTTTCAGTTACTAAGTGTCAGTCTTCAGACATTCTGGCATAATGCTCAGCCAAGTTTGTATTGTCTTGTTCGTTTTCGTGTGTAGTCTTGCGCAAACAAAGCCGATTTGTAGAAAGACGATTTAGTACAAGCGCTGTGGTCAACTTCTGACAGATCCCCAGTGACATTGACATGCACATAATAATTGTAGTTGTAGAAATTGTCAGTGATTAAACTACATTTATATTAGCCTGGCGCGTGTGTTGTCCTCTGT
>JASANC010002649.1:0-41343 GCA_030248135.1 Theristus sp. LFF4_11 | reverse complement strand
TTTCGTGTGCACGGTACCAAGTTTGTGGCTTATACTATGCTCGCTGGACGCAGCGAGCAAATTTGAAAAAAGCGCGCGAGGGGATAACGGCTCATATTATGCGTGATGCGCTCTCCGCTCGCTACGCTCGCTCGCGCATCCGCATGATCGTATTCGCGAATCAAAAACAAGGGACATATTTAGCAATAGCAGTTTAACCTTAACCTTTTCGATTTTCACGCTTTTGTCAACAAAAACGGCACACGCTATCATTCATTCATTCATCCATTCATTCATTCCCGTGTCCAACACTCTGTGACTATTGCGATGTGCGGATGTATGAGTACAACACGCACACTTCCAACCTTTCACACGTTATCAAGTCAAGAGCATGTACATATCTGCCGCGGCGAGCTGCTGACGCGCGTGAAATGCGCACCAACAATAAAGTGCATAAAAGCCAACCGACATAACACGCATGTTGTGAAAAACATGCTAGTTGTTATCTGTACATGTGGCCATAAATTTTATGGGTGTCACACACTCAGGTCAAGTTTAGCAGCGTTTGCGACTTGCGTGAAGAATTCCTATGATTTTCCTTTTTTTCGCGCTACGGGTGGTTTTAAATTGGATTAAAATGATTAAAATTAGCAGAATTACTATACCGACTGCGCAGTCTGTGTGTGCACACGTGTTGACACGAATGATTGCCATAAAAACATTGAACAGTTTCAAAATACACCCAAGGCAAACGTAAATTTAATGTTATTTTATTCTAGACATTTGTTTTCTACACTACATACATCATACCTGAGAACAAAAGTATCAGATAAGTTTAAAAAAAACACAAGGTGCAACAATGTATAGTTGTTCATTAAACCTATCACTTTTTTCAGCAGAACACAGATCCCGCAAGAGAAGAAAGTGAACGGAATCGGGTCGGAAAAAATTCAGTCACCAATGGTGTTTTTGATGCGAAGCAAACCTGATCCCTGATCATTCTTGGTTTTTCGTATGCTCTGTGTTCTGCGAGTTGAATGTGTGACAGGTTTGAACAAACGCACTGTGAACACGAAACAGACCTTGCAATTGAACGTCTCCCGCATGCAGCGGACAGCGCACTCGCGCATGCTGTGCGTGATCGAAACGTTTCGAGCGAAACCAACAAGAACTTTCTGCGAGACCCGGCGAAATAATGAGTTTCGACAGTGCGGCGGTGCAGTGGCTAGAAAACCGTTAACGGTGGTCTTTGAAGAAATGACACTGGAGTACAATGTGTCGCATCGTTATCTGATTAGCTGATCTTCCAGTCAGACACATTTCAACTGTTTATTACACAAGCATTGAAAAACATTTCTTAAAAAACATGATTCGAAAGATCATTTTTGATGACATTTTGATTCGCTCACCTGGCAAACAGAATTTCTCAAAATACAACGTTCGACGTGCATCCATCATTTCGTGTAGCCCATCTGGCACTGCTTTGACGCCGAAGATGTTGCAAGTACTTGAGTGTTCGTCGTAAACAATTGACTGACAACGTATCTCGTCCCCATTTACGTCCTAAGCAGTTGAAACTGTGTAAGCTAATCACTCTTCACAAAATTCCTATTTTTCATTCACGTTTTACCGCGCTAGTTGCGAGCATAATTTGTTTTTTGCGTACTCAGTTTTTTTGTGAAAAGTATGAATGAACAGGCACCAACTCGATTTGACGTGCACAGGTCGATGCATTGACTCTGGGTTCGTGCTCGAAACACCCGAACGTCCGTCTCCAAAATCTGCTTGTCTTCAGCTACAAAATACGCTGGTATTCCATTGTTCGGACATCCTGAACGTGCAGAATATTTTTTTATTGAAATTGATAAAATTGTTTTCTTTCCCTCTTCAAGCCGTTGAGTGTCGCGTGAGCCAACGCACTCGCCAGCAGGGCGTTTCCTCCCACCCCCAAAATTTTTTGTTGCGATTTCAGGGGTTGAAACCGTGACAGAAGGAAGGTTTTCGGGTACGCTGAGTTCAAAAATCTTATTTACAAGTTTGCCCGACGCTTCTACTGTGCCCTAAACGCGTATGCCATGGGGATGAGGAGGGAAAATTCCTTGATAATCAATTTTAAATAAAAAACGCACCACAAGGAACCTGAAATCCTGTTACAAATATAAATCGAGGTCGCTGAGTCCGAATATGACGTTTATTTTGCCAAAGGAAATCTCCGCGCCCTAAAAACAACCTCTATAGGGACGGAAAGGGAAAAAATTGAAAAAATCGGAAACTAGCCAAAAAAATTTGAAAACTAAGCCATCAACACAAATCGAGGTCGCTGAGTCCGAATATGACGTTTATTTTGCCATACGAATTACTCCGCGCCCTAAAAACGGCTTTTATAGGGACGGAAAGGGGAAAAAATTGAAAAAATTGGAAACTAGCCAAAAAAATTTAAAACTAAACCATAA
Source organism: Theristus sp. LFF4_11 (assembly GCA_030248135.1). Classification (NCBI taxonomy): domain Eukaryota; kingdom Metazoa; phylum Nematoda; class Chromadorea; order Monhysterida; family Xyalidae; genus Theristus; species Theristus sp. LFF4_11. The sequence goes on along the minus strand of JASANC010002649.1, from coordinate 38,911 downwards.
ACACAAATCGAGGTCGCTGAGTCCAAATATGACGTTTATTTTGCCATACGAATTACTCCGCGCCCTAAAAACGGCTTCTATAGGGACGGAAAGGGAAACAAATTGAAAAATCGGAAACTAGCCAAAAAATCTGAAAACTAAGCCATAAACACAAATCGAGATTGCTGAGTCCGAATATGACGTTTATTTTGCTGTAAGAATTACTCCGCGCCCTAAAAACGACTTCTATAGGGACGGAAAGAGAAAAAAACTGAAAAAATCGAAAAGTAGCCAAAAAAAATTGAAAACTAAGCCATAAACACAAATCGAGCTCGCTGAGTCCGAATATAACGTTTATTTTGCCATACGAATTACTCCGCGTCCTAAAAACGGCTTCTATAGGGACGGAAAGGGAAAAAATTGACAAAATCGGAAACTAGCCAAAAAAATCTGAAAACTAAGCCATAAACACAAATCAAGATTGCTGAGTCCGAATATGACGTTTATTTTGCCATATATATTACTCTGCACCATAAAAACGGCTTCTGTAATGACGAAAAGGAAAAAAATCAAAAAAATCGGAAACTAGTAAAAAATCCGAAAACTGAGCCATAAATACAATTTAATGTTGCTGAGTCCGAATATAATGTTTGTCTTGCTATACGAATTACTCTGCACCCTAAAAACTAATTATCTAAAAATGCGGGAGACGCATATAAAAGGAGGAATATGGCCTTGTGTAAGCAGTAAAAGACTTGGCTCGACAACGCTTTTCAAGTTTCCTTATGTGGTACACACGGATACAAGTACATAAGAGTCATATTTTTGCGCCGCGTTTGTTGTTTAAAAGCTTGCTGAAAAGCGTAAAAACTTTGAAGTTATTTTTCAATTGTCCTCTTCAGTTTAGTCTAAAATCACAACACCATGTGCGAAATTCTGTTTTTAATTCAGTGCAAAAACAGAAATATCAGAGATTGCAAAACATTGCTGCATGTAGCTTTATCGTTGTTGCTAACGTACGCACCGCTGTAGTGTGCACACAGCAGCACCAGTGCAAAAAGTGTTGTCTTCCGTTGATTTTCGCCCTTTTTTACCAAACTGACAGGATAAACCGGTGAGTCATTGCCTTTGCCACAGAAGGTGACCTTGCGTTCCCCAATGCCTCTGCGATACACTTTGTGCAAACCAGTGTCAGCGATCTGAAGTCTGATCGTTATTTTAGTGGTTTTAGTGGTCGCTAAATGCTAGGAATAAAGCATATGTGAAAGTTTCATTTGTCTATTATCTTTTTTTAAGACCTGCGACTCTATACAGTTGCGGACGTAAAAGGAGAAACTAGTTAGAATCTTTATGTGGCAATTCAAAGTCGCCTAAGGGACTCGGCCCAATTTAGGGGGCACGGATCACGTTGCCAATTTTGAATTCCCGAGTCGTGCATACGATTGCTTACCCATCTATGCGCGCATTGTGTTTCTGGACCAAAACAAACGATTATACAATGTACGAGGGTTGCCATGTGCAACCGAAATAAAGAATAAACGGCGCAAAAATATGACTCTTATGTACTTGTATCCGTGTGTACCACATAAGGAAACTTGAAAAGCGTTGTCGAGCCAAGTCTTTTACTGCTTACACAAGGCCATATTCCTCCTTTTATATGCGTCTCCCGCATTTTTAGATAATATTCTGACTTTTACATAAGCCCCGAAGGTCGGACCAAAATCACAATTCGTTGGTCACACATTCTTCTAAACCCCGGACAACTCAGGTTTTTCATTTTTTTGTTTTTTAGGCCGATTTCGCCCATACTATTTCTACGGCCGATTCGCCCAAAATCGTCACGATTCAGTACCTAGAATTGCTCACATAAGAAAACTGACCCAAAAGCCGTGATCGGCGCAATGAATTACCATGGAAAACACCGTTTTCTTGTTTTTCATTTCTAGACCAATTTCGCTAAATTCCACGGGCGATTCGCCCGAAATCGTCACGATTCGGTATCTAGAGTTGCTCACACAAGAAAACGAACCAAAAATCCGTGATCAGCGCATTGAATTACCCTGGAAAACACAGTTTTCTTGTTTTTAATTTTTAGACCGATTTCGCTAATTTCCACGGCCGATTCGCCCGAAATCGTCACGATTCAGCATCTGGAGTTGCTCACGTAAGAAAACTAACCCAAAATCCGTGATCAGCGCATTGAATTACCCTGGAAAACACTCTTTTCTTGTTTTTTCGTTTCTGGACCGATTTCGCCAATTTCCACGGCCGATTCGCCCGAAATCGTCACAATTCAACAACTAGAGTTGCTCAAGTAAAAAATTAGCCCAAAATCCGTGATCAGCGCATTGAATTACCCTGGAAAACACCCTTTTCTTGTTTTTCGTTTCTAGACAGATTTCTCCAATTTCCACGGCCGATTCGCCCGAAATCGTCACGATTCAGCAACTAGAGTTGCTCACGTAAAAAACTAGCCCAAAATCCGTGATCAGCGCATTGAATTACCCTGGAAAACACCCCTTTCTTGTTTTTCGTTTCTGGACCGATTTCGCCAATTTCCACGGCCGATTCGCCCGAAATTGTCACGATTCGGCATCTAGAGTTGCTCACGTAAGAAAACTAACCCAAAATCCGTGATCAGCGCATTGAATTACCCTGGAAAACACCCTTTTCTTGTTTTTGGTTTCTGGACCGATTTCGCCAATTTCCACGGCCGATTCGCCCGAAATCGTCACGATTCAGCAACTAGAGTTGCTCACGTAAAAAACTAGCCTAAAATCCGTGATCAGCGCATTGAATTACCCTGGAAAACACCCTTTTCTTGTTTTTAGTTTCTGGACCGATTTCGCCAATTTCCACGGCCGATTCGCCCGAAATCGTCACGATTCGGCATCTAGAGTTGCTCACGTAAGAAAACTAACCCAAAATCCGTGATCAGCGCATTGAATTACCCTGGAAAACACCCTTTTCTTGTTTTTCGTTTCTGGACCGATTTCGCCAATTTCCACGGCCGATTCGCCCGAAATCGTCACGATTCAGTATCTAGAGATGCTCACACGGGGCAAAAAATTAACTTAATTTCTAAAATCTCCCGATGGAATTACCCCAGGAAACATTTTTATTCGACTGTGAAAATTCCGCAGGTAACAATTGAAAGCGCAAACACATGTAACCAGGTCAAAACCTACGAACTTTAAAAATGCCCAATTTTTTACCCAAATAAAGGTTGGAGCGAAAAAGTCACTAAATTTACAAAATCTACAGATGAAATTACCCCAGGAAACTTTTTTGTTCGGTTATGGAACAACTTCAGACAAAAATGGAAAGGGCGAACACTTAAAACCCGGTTAAAACCGTGCGAGTTTTTAAAAATGCCCAATTTTTACTCAAAAACAAGGTCGGGGCAAAAAATTAACCCAATTTCTAAAATCTTCGGATGGAATTACCTCAGAAAATTTTTTTGTTAGGTTATGGAACAACTTCAGACAAAAATTGAAAGGGCGAACACTTGTAACGGCGTAAAATCCTTCAAAACTTAAAAATCCCAAATTTTGCCCCAAATAAGGGTCGGAGGCAAAAATTAACTCAATTTTCAAAATCTCCGGATGGAATTACCCCAGGAAATTTTTTTGCTTGGTCATGGAACAACTTCAGACAAAAATTGAAAGGGCGAACACTTGTAACGCCGTAAAATCCTTCAAAATTTAAAAAAATGCCCAAATTTTGCCCCAAATAAGGGTCGGGGCAAAAAATTAACCCAATTTTCAAAATCTCCGGATGGAATTACCCCAGGAACCATTTTTGTGCAATTGTGAAAGTGTCGCAGGTAAAAATTGAAAGGGCGAACACATATGATTACACTACTGAAAAAAAAAATACAAAGAGAAATAAGTAACACTGTTTTCAGAATAGGTTTTTCGTGTCTACAGCGTATGAAAAGTTGTCCGATAAAAATTTTTTCGCGGCTCCAAGCACAACTTTGGGTGTTCGTTTCGTGTGCACAGAACCAAGTTTGTGGCTTATACTATGCTCGCTGGAGGAAGCGAGCAAATTTGAAAAACGCGCGCGAGAGGATAACGGCTCATATTATGCGTGATGCGCTGTCCGCTCGCTGGCGCTCGCTCGCGCATCCGCATGATATTCGCGCCACCATTTTGTTTTTTTTTTTTTTTTTCTTTTCTTTTCTCTTTTTCCCCCCCCGCCCAACCCACTCCCTTTTTCTTTTTTTTTTTTTTCCTTTTTCCTTTCCCTCCCCCTACTTTTTTCCCAAAAAACCCATCCCCTTTTCTTTCTTTTCTTTTCCTTTTCCTTTCCCTTCCCCTATAAGCCGTTTTTAGGGCGCGGAGTAATTCGTATGGCAAAATAAACGTTATATTCGGACTCAGTGACCTCGATTTGTATTTGTAACAGGATTTCAGGTTTTTTGTGGTTCGTTTTTTTATTTACAATTGATTATCAAGGAATTTTCCCTCCTCATCCCCATGGCATACGCGTTTAGGGCACAGTAGAAGCGTCGGGCAAACTTGTAAATAATAATTTTTGAACTCAGCGTACCCGAAAACCTCCTTCTCTTACGGTTTCAGCCCCTGAAATCGCAACAAAAAATTTTGGGGGTGGGAGGAAACGCCCTGCTCGCCAGTACAGGTGTATTGGCAAAAACCAGAAATTAAAAAATGATGAAGTTGCAGAGGCAAAAAACTGCGTTGAGTTGAACCGAAAAAAATTATTTTTTTTAATTAAAAAGAAGCAAACACAAACAAAATTAGGAGGAAAACATAAACTAGAAAAGCAGCAACAAAAGCATGTACCTTCAAGTTCTTTGGCTTTCTCCACTTGTGTCTGTCGGATCAATTTGAATATATCGCCGATGTCTTGGCTGTTCTGCTGCAGAATTGGGCTTGACTGGCCATCAACCGATGCGACGGCGAAACCAAACAACAACACAACAAAATGTTTGTGCATATTTTTTATTATGATAATTGTCGTCCTAAATTTATAACGATTCTTGAAAACATAGCTGTATTATTTATAATTTTATAATTTTTTATTTTGTATAATTTATATACATTTATATAACTATAATTTAAATTATTTTTACTTCTGTTTTTAAAGGAACCAAAAGCATTGTTTTATATTTCGACTTGTAATGTACTTGTTTTCAAAATTTTTCGCGCGTGTTTCCTTTGGTCGCCTAACTTTTCTCACAGCTAATAACCATGTTGATTGCGGTATGTAAACATTTTTGACCGTTTCGGTACCGCAAACAAACAAACAAAAAATTGAATTTTGAACAGTGCCTTGCCTCACGCTTCCATGTGTCTTACATTGAGGTGTGCCGAATTTTTTAATCCAAAAAACAGAGAAAGATGGTTTATACTGAGGTGACTGACTGAAAATTGCACGCTCCAGCCGAGAAAATGCTGCGAGCGGATTTAGTCACAATGGGAGTCAGCTGAAAAGAACATTGAGAGACAAAATATAATACACAAAAATACACACGACCTCGTGGTGCTGAAATTTAGTCAAACGGCGGCCGCGCAAAAAAAAGATGTTTTTAATCTCAATCTAAAAAAATAGAATTTTACCGCTATACTACTTTGACAAATCTCAACAACACAAATTTACAAAATTTCGAAAAAAATTAAAGACTTGATGCTATGCTGAAATCAAGTATTACAAAAAACGGCAATGGCATGAAAAAAACTCAACAAACGGCCCAAACACGGAGGTGCACAAAAAACGCCTCGGATTAACAAAAACGATAATGCGATCTGACACGGAGGAGACTGAAATTGAAATAAATCCTGATGAAAAAGATTACAAGAGCATCATTAACATCAGGTGGATGCGTGACTGTGGTGCCAATCACAGAAACATATGGCTGTTACAAAAACACACTGCCAACGAAACAACACGGAAAATCAACATATTAACGAGCGCAAGAAAAATATATAATGTTGTGCAGCATGTATCATCTTTCCGATGTCATAAAAAGTGAAAACGACGCGACGCACGCATATGACGCAAAATATGCTGGTGCGTGCACACATCGGTTATGTGAATGCCAAAAGTTTCAAACCAGACCACGACGTTCATCATTGTGCGGCGTGCGTGTTTGAGGCGGCAGTTTGCGCATTTTCGAATTGACTAGACAGAGATCACACTACTGGTGATGACGCAACAGGTTTTTAAGCAAACAATATCTGCAAAACATAACTTAGTTGTGCACCAAAATCGGTTATCTATTTCTTCTGGCTCCGGACTTACGGACAACGTTAGCCTAAAAGACTTCGCGGTTATTACTGTGCTCCACTGCGAACATGTGCACATTTTTGGGTACACTTACATGCGACTTGACTGAAATCCTGAAAATGGTACAAACGTGTACATGTTTCATTTACATGTGCATGTATACAATATGCATGCACCAAAAAGACATATGTATATCAGATACACACATGCGCACATGACCTGAAAATAACGCAGTTTTGCGTTTCAAGATTCTGATCTCAGTATACAAAGTGCGTGAAAGTTGTGCGCTTTTTGTTACTCCACACACGGTTGTGTACAGCTTCAGATCTCTCAGCCACATATTCTAAGATAAGGGACAACCTTTTGGTCTTGTGACATTGACATGCTGTTCATTTCGAAACATTGCTAAATCACTGATTGACTGATCGAACTTTCTCTTGTTATAAAGATAAAAAAAACTCTGCCAATTTTTTTTTAAATTGTTTTTAAAAAGTTAAAATGGTTAGTGCGGTTAAAATTTCACGTGCACATTAGCGTAAAAAGTGTTGCATATTAGAAAGCGCCCTCATGTAGCCGAGTCAATCAAAAAAGCGGAATGTCGATTGGAGACGTTTTGCAAGACTTAAAAATTTGCAAGACGGTATTAATATAAAAGTAAATAAAATAGTCAACCGCGGGAAGCTCAACAGCATGTTAAGCAAGTTTTGGTTCGGCCAAAGGATACTCAAATCAAATATGGTACTCAAAGGCCAATCAACTTGTCGGTCTCCCTGCAGTTGTTCGAAAACTTTTGCTGAAATAATTTTATTTATTTTAAATTACATGCAGAAAACTGTCAATCGTTCTCGTTTATTTTGATGGATTACATGCAATATACGATGCTCCGCCCTCAATCTCGTTGTCGTTTAGACTGAGTTTTGTCGGTTATTATCCACCTTTTCTACATGACGTAAGTTTAGTATGGTAACCAAAGGTTTTTTAATTTTTGTCAGTTTCCCTTCCCACCTGTGCTTACAAATAAACTGATGCCACAGTATGACACATGCCACGCTGGTTACCAAGACCGACCGTACAATGCCGTACCGTACCGTACAATCTATCAGTCACTCAACTGTGACTATGTAAGTTTTACGTTAGAATTTTTGAAGCAACTTATTCTTTTTTCGAAGATAATTCATGGGTTCAAGTCAACATGTTCAAGATCGCGTCGAGACCTACGTGTAATTACAGTAAGTATACCACTTAACTGGTGAATCGAAAGTTTTGGCATTGGGCTGTTGTTATATCACGTTTTTGTCGCACTTTTTGCCGCTAATTCCACACACGCGAGATCAAACAACAAGAATGGTTTCACGTTCTTTGCACTTGACACGATTTGACCTAATTTTGAACATGTTCCTATACTTTTTTTGATTTTTATCTCTTGTTATACAACCGTGAAAACATCATGTAACAATTGACAAAGAACAAGAGATAAATAGCGCTTTTGATTTTATACCAACTCACAATTTCACAGGCACACTTCATTTTTTTGAGACGTCGTCTTGTTGATGTGTGCCAGTTTCTGTTTTGTTGTGGTGGTTTTTTGTTTTAAAACACGCATATAATGTGAAAACGATGAAAAATATGCAGGGTTTGGTTTTATCTTTGTGAGTGAGGAGTAGTTATCAAGTTTGGTAACGATGTGTAAAGTGCAAGTTGTGGGATTTTAATTTGTGTGTCGCTTGTTTGATTTGGCATAAAAAAACCATACACCAAAAACGTATTGTTAAACTGCGTTTGAAAATATGACACTGTCAGAAACTAGACCAACAAAAAGCAGAAAAATTTCGTAGCAAAACACGTGCAGGGACTAACTTTCTAAGTGTTTATCACCTAGAACTTTTCGTTTTTCTTTCTCATCCTGAGTCCGCTTCTCACCGGGTGAGCGAACAAATTATTTAAGAAGCATTTATCACACGTTACACCCAAAAAATATCACAATCACGTCTCAAAAATTCACTTTTCCCGGGCAAAATTGTTCGGCCAACTTTTCATAGTACGGTTTCAATGCTGCGATATCAGGCAATTCGTCGGCCTTCGAGTACAGATCGAATTTACTGAAAACAAGAAGTTGAAGAATATAAATCAAGTAAAACATCTTTTCCTCATAAGAAACACCAAAACTATTGACGAATCAGTTGATGGTTAAATGGAAATATAATCGACAACAAAACCGACTTCAACTCCAAAATCCACGGCATCATCCGACGGTCGGTCTCATCGGCCAGCCACTGGTAGTCGCCCCCGTTGTGCCACGGGTAGAACGAGTGATAGCGAATCATATACAACGCCTCCATGGGCAGCGTACACTGCGCATGGTTCTCAAGCACTCGTGCCATGTACTCGTCGTGTCCCCAACTGATCAGCACATTTCGAAGTCCGCAACCCGCTTCGTACATGCCCATGTCGGTGCTGTGTGACAGATGTGGTCTGTTGGAATGCTAATCTGTGCTACTACATGTACACGCGCACGCGCACACGCATACGCACACGCACACGCACACGCACACGCACACGCACACGCACACGCACACGCACACGCACACGCACACGCACACGCACACGCACACGCACACGCACACGAACACGCACACGCACACGCACACGCACACGCACACGCACACGCACACGCACACGCACACGCACACGCACACGCACACGCACACGCACACGCACACGCACACGCACACGCACACGCGCACACGCACACGCACACGCACACGCGCACACGCACACGCACACGCACACGCACACGCACACGCACACGCACACGCACACGCACACGCACACGCACACGCACACGCACACGCACACGCACACGCACGTGAAAAAAAACTCGACGTACTTGTATCGTGGATCAGCCATGTCCGGGTTGTTGTGAAACGTGCAGTCAACGTACACGACTGATTTCACCGGTTTGCAGCCGACCACAAACGTGTCACCACAGACAGCCCAGTGTGGCTCGCCCCAGACCGTGAGTGCCTGCAAGTATGACCTATTTTTTTTAAACGTGTCCCACTGAAATGACGTCATGTGCTGCCAAACATGCGCTTGCCGTTCACAGCAAGCCAGACTTTCCGTTTAGCCGGTTTCTTCTTGTAAACAAATGGTAAATGCAGAATCAGTCACACCAAATTGACATTTTAGTGCCTGTACTTTGACAAACGGGCGTTTTTAAAGCAAATGACGTCATTTTAATCCGGACACGTTTCAATAAATCCACAATACACAACTGTGTAACCGTTCGAACGAAATTGTTTGACTTTTTCATTAGGCACATTAGTCAACCAAGAATACAACCATGTATTCTGCATGATATTATGCATTCTGCATTATTTATTTGAACACACTCCAAGTCTGCGCATTTCTACTGATAATGCACCTTCCCCAGATCATGAATCAGTCCTGTGAAGTGGAACCACGGTTTATCTGGATGTGCCTTGCGTATGCGCTCCGCAGTTTGGTAGGCGTGCACGATGTTTGGCACGTCGGTCTGAAAAAAGTTACGATGCATTGTTGCTTTGTTCGAACGTGTCGGTGCGAAACGAAAATCAAAACTTGACGTTTCAAATCAAATCAAAATCAAGGTTTCCAGTACATCCGGGTCACTCTCGTCAACCAAGTTTGCCAGCGTCTCCAACGCTTCCATGATCGTCATTCGTCCATGGTTGAATTGATCGTACTCTTTGATCTGAAGAAGCAAAACGACGTGCATTCATGTCATTTTTAGTCTTCGTTGTATCACATGCTGTGTTGTCAGACGTAAGACTTGTTGTAAGATCCGATGTTAACTGAAGTTGAAATATTTCACGAACCCAAAATTTTTGGGACACTTTCAACACAAAAAAACTGTATTCAACGTTCAACCGACCTTGTTTCGCACAAACTCCACCGTTTGGTTGGTGTGCATCTGCAAATATGTTTCGTAAACGCGCTTTTGTATCGGGTCGTTTGCGGCCAGAATTGGGTCGAACGTGCGAAAACGCTTCGTCGGTAAATCTTGCGGTTTCGCAAGCGTTTCAACGAGTGCACTCGCCATGATTACGGTCGTCAATTACGGTAACGGCTTACGGTGTGCACTAAAAACGTAACTGATAGACTTGCAGGCTACTAAAACGCGTTCACAGCTTATAACGAAGCGATGATAATAATGAATGAATCATTTTTAACGTGAATGAATGCTAAAAAAACTCATCACCACAAACAGCCAGAGTAACCACTTCAGTGTCCAGTTTAGCAGCAAATTTATTACAACGAATTTATGGATAGCAGTTACGTTTTTCCGCTGTGAAAGTCAGCGACTTGCAGTTAAAATTTTTGCAACTGTTTTTTGTGTTGTGGCTGATACCGTATTACCCCCAATAAACCCCCATGGGGGATTAATACGTCAGCGACTTTTAGGGGTGGGGGTTTATTGGTGGGGGGGGGGGATTATTGGTGGGGGGGGGGTTATTATACAAAAATTTCTAGGGGTGGGGTTTTGTTGAAAAATGGCAAAAATACCTTGCATGGCAGGCAAGAAAGTTGCAGAAACTTCTACTTTTCACAGAGATTTCCTTTTGTAACAGCCTTTTGTAATGAAATTACCATTAACTCATCCATTTGGGGCCTTTGGTAGCACAATTTCACCAATGTCACTGCATTCAGCCACTGAATTCGCTGGGTATGTGTTTCAAACAGGTTTCCAATTAACCCCCATGGGGGATTATTTGTGGGGGGGGGGATTATTTGGAAACTGGTCGGGGGGGTGGGGGTTTATTGGTGGGGGGGGGGGATTAATGGTGGGGGGGGGGGTTTAATGGGGGTAATACGGTACCTGAAATAAAATTCAGAGACATGCACAGAAGTTGTTTTTTGATACGAGTGCAGCAATAGTGCTTGAATCCTCCTTGACTCATTCGACAAAATGATATCATTCCGATTTCAGAAAACGCTATTTTTATTCTCTCAATTTTTTCTTTCAGAATATAAAATCACATGACTTCTAAATACAGTACTTAACGCGTTAAAATTCTGACTGACACAGCGTACGTTTAACACTCGTAAAAACATCTACAGGGTGTCAAAAACGTCAATAAAAGTGTCCGTGCTTTGACATTGAAACCCAAATTGGGAATATTTGCCGAGAAATGTTTCGTCAATGAGTGGGTTAAAAAATTTCGAGCATGTGATGATAGTCTTGAATTTTAAAAATGTCGCTAGAACTCGAGAATGAGCCGTTTTTTTTAGTGTATTGTAGTTTTTGAGACACCCTGTATTTACGAAAGTAGTTTTCATCTTTATCACATCTCGAAACAACAACAAAAAAAGGCGTGAAGTCATTAAAAACAGAACATTGTCTTGTTTTGTGACTTCGTGACAACGCGATATTTTGCGAAAAACTTGAGCGGATAAAAAAGGTAATACCGTATACCTTGCATGGCAGCCAAGAAAGTCGCAGAAACTTCTACTTTTCACAGAGATAACAGCCTTTTGTAATGAAATTACCATTAACTCATCCCTTTGGGGACTTTAGTAACACAATTTCACCAATGTCACTGCATTCAGCCACTGAATTCGCTGGGTATGTGTTTCAAACAGGTTTCCAATTAACCCCCATGGGGGATTATTTGTGGGGGGGGGGGTTAATGGGGGTAATACGGTAGCAAACAAAAGATTTTTCGCATGCGTGGGTGAACGGGTATCAATACGGTACCGCCTGCATTTTCCCCTAAGTTTTTTTGCAATCATTTTTTACGACTCGAACTACATTAGTGACTTTTATAGTTTTTTTGTGAATAAACAACACCACATCAAGGTGTGATGCCGCTTCTGCTAAAGTATCTTCTGTACGGAATGACCGAGTAAACATGGCAGCTTTTTTCAGGGTGCAAGGAGCGCGCGAACTTTGAATGAAAGAAAATAGACGTTCAGAAACCAACATGTGTTCCAAATTTGACGTGTTTTTTTCAGACTAATGGATTCTTCGTGCTATTATGTTTATTATTGCTCCCTTGAACACATGAATAGGAGTTATGTTGGCATTTTTGAAAAAGACAACTCCTAGTCTGCGACTGATCCCGCCTTGACGGGCTGCCTTCTTTATTCGGCCATACTGTACTTGACAATGAATGTAGAGCTTCCCGAAAAAGAACAAAAGGACGTGATAATATCATCTGTGGTATCAATTACAGGGCACGTTTTGTCTTCTCAATGAAGGTGGAACCAGTTGCAGACTAGGAGTTGTGTTTTTCAAGAATGCCGGATGTTTTACCAATCGTGTGTGCAACAGACAAAGAATGAACATCATAGCACTACGAAAAACCAATCAATTTCAAAAACCACGTCAAATTTGACATTGGCTTTCAGAACGTTTTTTTCTTTTGTCCAATTTCACGCCCTCCTTGCAACCTGAAAAAGGCTGCCATGTTTAATTGGCAATACCGTCCAAATCGTGAAAAAGGCGCACAATTTTCAGCACGTTCGGAACACCGCAACTCAGACAGCAACAGCTAGCGGACGTATGTTCTTGTCATGTAACCCCGCGTGGTTGATAAGTGTGCAGAAATAAGTGCGTGTCACCGTCACGTCAGTATGGGTGTTTAGTGTGTTTGTGCCGCTGAAATGGACTATTTTGATTGATTACCGCGCCTAATCAACTGCCATGATCAGAGCAAACGAACAACGTCCATGCAAGTCACCAGCAAAACACATGAAAGAAAGACCAGTGAAACATTGTATTGCACGATTCACACATTTGCGCGTATCATTTCATTATCTAAAAATGCGGGAGACGCATATAAAAGGAGGAATATGGCCTTGTGTAAGCAGTGAAAGACTTGGCTCGTCAACGCTTTTCAAGTCTCTGATGTGGTACACACGGATACAAGTACATAAGAGTCATATTTTTGCGCCGCGTTTGTTGTTTAAAAGCTTGCTGAAAAGCGTAAAAACTTTAAAGTTATCTAGATATTTTTCAATTGTCCTCTTCAGTTTAGTCTAAAATCACATCATGTGCGAAATTCTGTACAGCATGGCGAATAAATGAGGCAGTCCATCAAGGCGGGATTAGTCGCTGACTAGGAGTTTTCTTTTTCAAAAATGCCAACATAATTTCCATTCATGTGTGCAAGGGAGAAAGAATGAACAGAATAATACGGATAATCCATTAGTTTAAAAAAACGCGTCAAATTTGGTATACAATTTGGTTTCTGAACTTCTTTTTCTTTCATTCAAAATTCGCGCGCTCCTTGCACCCTGAAAAAAGCTGCCATGTTTAATCGACTATACTGTAAATTCTGTGCAAAAAAAACAGAAACATCAGAGATTGCAAAACATTGCTGCATGTAGCTTTATCGTTGTTGCTAACGTACGCACCGCTGTGCATACAGCAGCACCAGTGCAAAAAGTGTTGTCTTCCGTTGATTTTCACCCTTTTTACCAAACTCTTGTGACAGGATAAACCGGTGAGTCATTGCCACAAAAGGAGACCTTGCGTTCCCAATGCCTCTGCGATACACTTTGTGCAAACCAGTGTCAGCGATCTAAAGTCTGATCGTTATTTTAGTGGTTTTAGAGGTCGCTAAATGCTAGAAAAAAGCAAATGTGAAAGTTTCATTTGTCTACAATGTACGAGGGTTGCCACTTGCAACCGAAATAAAGAATAAACGGCGCAAAAATATGACTCTTATGTACTTGTATCCGTGTGTACCACATCAGAGACTTGAAAAGCGTTGACGAGCCAAGTCTTTCACTGCTTACACAAGGCCATATTCCTCCTTTTATATGCGTCTCCCGCATTTTTAGATAATATTCTGACTTTTACATAAGCCCCAAAGGTCAGACCAAAATCACAATACGTTGGTCACACATTCTTCTAAACCCCGGACAACTCAGGTTTTTCATTTTTCGTTTTTTAGGCCAACTTCGTCTATGCTATTTCTACGGCCGATTCGCCCAAAATCGTCACGATTCAGTACCTAGAATTGCTCACATAAGAAAACTGACCCAAAAGCCGTGATCGGCGCAATGAATTACCATGGAAAACACCGTTTTTTTTGTTTTTCATTTCTGGACCGATTTCGCCAATTTCCACGGCCGATTCGCCCGAAATCGTCACGATTCGGTATCTAGAGTTGCTCACATGAAAAAACTAACACAAAATCCGTGATCAGTGTATTTAATTACCATGGAAAACACCGTTTTTTGTTTTTCATTTCTGGACCGATTTCGCCAATTTCCACGGCCGATTCGCCCGAAATCGTCACGATTCAGTATCTAGAGTTGCTCACATAAAAAACTAACCCAAAATCCGTAATCAGTGCATTGAATTAAGTGAAAAACGTTGTTTTCTTGTTTTTCATTTCTGGACCGATTTCGCCAATTTCCACGGCCGATTCGCCCGAAATCGTCACGATTCAGCATCTAGAGTTGCTCACGTAAGAAAACTAACCCAATATCCGTGATCAGCGCATTGAATTACCATGGAAAACACCCTTTTCTTGTTTTTCGTTTCTGGACCGATTTCGCCAATTTCCACGGCCGATTCGCCAGAAATCGTCACGATTCAGCATCTAGAGTTGCTCACGTAAGAAAACTAACCCAATATCCGTGATCAGCGCATTGAATTACCCTGGAAAACACCTTTTTCTTGTTTTTCGTTTCTGGACCGATTTCGCCGATTTCCACGGCCGATTCGCCCGACATCGTCACGATTCAGCATCTAGAGTTGCTTACATAAAAAACTAACCCAAAATCCGTGATCAGCGCATTGAATTACCATGGAAAACACCCTTTTCTTGTTTTTCGTTTCTGGACCGATTTCGCCAATTTCGACGGCCGATTCGCCCGAAATCGTCACGATTCAGTATCTAGAGTTGCTCACGTAAGAAAACTAACCCAAAATCCGTGATCAGCGCATTGAATTACCCTGGAAAACACCCTTCTCTTGTTTTTCGTTTCTGGACCGATTTCGCCAATTTCGACGGCCGATTCGCCCGAAATCGTCACGATTCGGTATCTAGAGTTGCTCACATAAGAAAACTAACCCAAAATCCGTCATCAGCGCATTGAATTACACTGGAAAACATGGTTTTCTTGTTTTTCATTTCTGGACCGATTTCGCCGATTTCCACGGCCGATTCGCCGGAAATCGTCACGATTCAGCATCTAGAGTTGCTCACGTAAGAAAACTAACCCAAAATCCGTGATCAGCGCATTGAATTACTACGGACTAGACCTTTTTCCTATTATTTTTTGTAGCTCAGACAAAATTTGTAAGAGTGAAAAACTGATACTCAGTCAAAATGCTACGAACTTTCAAAAATGCACAATTTTGACTTAAAAAAGTGCCCGGGCAAAAAAATAAACTTAATTTTCAGAAAATACGGATGAAATTACCCTAAGAAACATTTTTGTTCGACTGTGAAAGTGTCGCAGGTAAAAAATTAACCCAATTTTCAAAATCTCCGGGTGGAATTACCCCAGGGAACATTTTTGTTCGACTGTGAAAGTGTCGCAGGTAAAAATTTAAAGGGCGAACACATGTTGATTACATACCTGAAAAAAAATACAAAGGGAAAGAAGTAACACTGTTTTCAGAATAGGTTTTTCGTGTCTACAGCGTATGAAAAGTAGTCGGATAAAAATTTTTTCGCGGCTCCAAGCACAACTTTGGGTGTTCGTTTCGTGTGCACAGAACCAAGTTTGTGGCTTATACTATGCTCGCTGGAGACAGCGAGCAAATTTGAAAAAAGCGCGCGAGGGGATAACGGCTCATATTATGCGTGATGCGCTGTCCGCTCGCTGGCGCTCGCTCGCGCATCCGCATGATAATAACACTGAAGACGTCTTAAATTTTGACACGTGGTTCACACAAAAACCACACATTTGTAATGTCCTACTTTAGCCTTCGTGTCTGCACTCTCACACAAAGCCGGGTTTACGGTGAGCTGCTTCTGACAAAGCGCTTGACTTCCAATGCTCATCTACTTTTTTCCTAGATGCTCAACGGTTTTCTTATATCTTTGTTAAGCTATTTTTCTTTGATTTGTTCTTGTACATTATAAAAGTGTCGTGTTTTATGAGTTTAGCATGTGCCGTTCGTGCCATTTTGTTTCTTTTTATTTCTATCGTCTTTCGTCGTCGTTTTAATAAAAGTGAAGTCGTTTTAATTTAGTAAAAGTAAAAGTAAAGTAAAAAAACCCAACGTCGTCCACCGGTCATCACACACAGCAGCTCGGATCGGTTGGCAGTCCAGTGAGCCATTCACACACACCAAAGCAGAACATCGCAGTGGAGGTCCCGCCGTGACAATGCTGGGTGGCGACGTCGCATGCACCGAGGCCATGGAGGGCCAGTGCAGAAAGGCCATGGAGGGTCAGCGTTGACGAGAGGCGGTGGCGTGCTGCGCGTCTTCACGTGTCGCCGACTGTCGCCGAGGCAGATCAGCGGAGTGGCGGGCGCACCAGTGGCTGGCAGAACGTCGCATGGAACGGAGGCACGGTGGCTGGAGTTGTGGCGGCATGCGAGCTGAGACGGCGTCGATCTATGGCACGGCCGGGTTTCGCCGAGGGCAGCTTTCGAGAAAGCCGAAACGCCGCAGCGGAGATTTGGTTGGTCGGAGTTTTTTTCGGTCTCCGTGACTCAAACCGATGCGGAGTTATTTCGGTCTCCGAGACTCAAACCGAACGGAGGACGGCCTCCGTGATCAAAAACGTGATTGGCTGTGGTGATGTGCTGAAGAAGGCTGTGAGGAGAAGTTTGGTTGTGGCGCAGTGAAGCGCAGTAGAAGTTTTATTGTTAGCCACGGTTCTTTGATTTGAAGGTCTCAGTTACTGCGACGTAGAGTGCAGGTTGCGCCATACTCTTCTGCTGATTTGTAACAGTTTTGTAATAGTTTTATTTGTTTTGTTTTACCCCCGTTTTCAGTGTGGGGAGAGGGTGAACTGTTTTAATGTTTTTTCTTCTATTTTAGTTTTGGCGGTTTTTCTTTGGGGTTTTTCGACGCATTTCGACTGCCGTGCGTGATCACAATCTCTAATCATTGTGACAGTTTAGTTTTAGTTTTGTTTTGTTTGTCAGGATAGCTTTTAGGTTTTTCAGTTTTGGCACTTCAGGTTTTCGAATTTGATAATTGTTGATCTTTGCTTTCTTTTTTTGCTTGTAGCTTTTGAAGTTTCGCTAGAGTTCAAGTGATTCAATTTCGGTTTTCCGTTTGAGTTGGAGCATTTAGGAGTTTTGAAATGAGTGGAAGCAGGTGCCCAGGACAGGCAGTGCACCAGACACTCGGCTGCGTATGGAGAATGACGTCGCGAGGGCGCTCCGTATGGGGGAGTAGGGTACTGTAATGTCCTACTTTAGCCTTCGTGTCTGCACTCTCACACAAAGCCGGGTTTACGGTGAGCTGCTTCTGACAAAGCGCTTGACTTCCAATGCTCATCTACTTTTTTCCTAGATGCTCAACGGTTTTCTTATATCTTTGTTAAGCTATTTTTCTTTGATTTGTTCTTGTACATTATAAAAGTGTCGTGTTTTATGAGTTTAGCATGTGCCGTTCGTGCCATTTTGTTTCTTTTTATTTCTATCGTCTTTCGTCGTCGTTTTAATAAAAGTGAAGTCGTTTTAATTTAGTAAAAGTAAAAGTAAAGTAAAAAAACCCAACGTCGTCCACCGGTCATCACACACAGCAGCTCGGATCGGTTGGCAGTCCAGTGAGCCATTCACACACACCAAAGCAGACCACTTCACATTTCATCTTACTTCTCTGCTTTTACAAGCTTTTAACCGCAAAAAATGTATGATCACTTTTTTGTGACCTTATTGATGAATAGGCATCAGGTGTATAGGCATCAGCATTTATGGATTTTTATTTGGAATTTATTTTAACATCATTTCTGAGAAGCTATGCCAAGAGCTTGCCGCACGAACTCGAGTGATAAACAAATGCAGTGAAAAAAACATGTATTGCCGGTTTGGGTTTGTTGACACGCTCACTAATTTTGTTCTTGGATTGCAACAATATTGAGTTAGTTTAGAAAACTTCAAATGTACTGACTTTTTGTTCTTCAATGCTTCTTCAATTTTTCCCGGACCACACTGCAAACTAGAATATTGCATAGAGACAGTGTTCAGTTGAGGCATATCGTTGCTCAGTGGTGCGGCGGTGTTTCCAAATTCGATTTCAAGTCGTGTATAAAAGCTCCATGCAGAAAGTATCAATTTTCCGCACTGAAAAGGCGCGAAGCAACAGCGTTACAAACACTCTCTCTCGCTTTATCTCGCTGTCTGTCCGGTCCAGTCTGGGTCTCTGATGTATTTTTGCAGTCGACAAGGCCATTGAAAAAAAACGATATTATTTGTTTTGGTTTTGCTTGTTTTTCCGACAAGCCCATGATACTGAGCTGTATTGTATGTTTAATATATTTTTTTCATTTCCTGCACTCATACAATGCTTACTGAGTTTCTCTATTCATTATTTTTTTGGCCTAGAATTTTTGTTTGCACGTGTACCGTAAAGTCTTGCACATGAGGAACTCTTAATAGCAGAGAAAATCAGTATTTTAGAAAAAAAGGATTTTGTGAGACATCCCTACAAGCAGGAGGAGGTTTTATAAAAGAAATTATAAAAAGAAGATTCAGAATTGAAGAGTTCGTTGTTTTCAGTAAAACTGCGTGTTTTCAGTTCAGATCTTGACTTTGAGCTTCCACTTTACTATCACATCGCTTTCAACAAAAAAATGAAGATGGACCGCCTATTTTGCATTTTGTTCCACTTTAGAAAACGTCGCAAACGGTTTCTTGTTGTGCTTAGGTCCTTATGAACAATTCCGATCTCCTAAACGGGGATGGAGTTTTTACCAAACAACTCAAACGTTTGCATTTTCTGACCGTGGGACACGTGCACTCCGACCCCTTTTTGGGAGAAAACTTGTAAATGACGGAGGCCTTATACGGTAATACACATTTTTTATTTCATTTTGTTGCTACCGTATTACCCCCATTAAACCCCCCCCCACCATTAATCCCCCCCCACCAATAAACCCCCACCCCCGACCAGTTTCCGAATAATCCCCCCCCCCCCCACAAATAATCCCCCATGGGGGATTATTGGAGACCTGTTTGAAACACATACCCAGCGAATTCAGTGGCTGGTTGCAGTGAAAATGATGAAATTGTGCTACCAAAGGCCCCAAATGAGTGAGTTAATAGTAATTTCATTACAAAAGGCTGTTATAAAAGGAAATTTCTATGTAGAGTAGAAGTTTCTGCGACTTTCTTGCCTGCCATGCAATGTATTTTTGTTATTTTTCAACAAACCCCCACCCCTAGAATTTTTTGTAAAATAAACCCCCCCCCCCCACCAATAATCCCCCCCACCAATAAACCCCCACCCCTAAAAGTCGCTGACGTATTAATCCCCCATGGGGGTTTATTGGGGGTAATACGGTACTACTGTTTTGCCGGGCGTTCTGTGCATTATTATTTTGTCGTTCTCAGGCAAACACCATTTTTTCAGGACATCATCGCAACCTGTTGTTGTTCGATTTTCTTTTGTTCCATGCGCCTAAAATACAGGGTGATCCAAAACCGTTATAGTGGCTACTAGCAAATTGACCCGTGCCTACGGCACGGTTAGCTGATAAATACAACTATTATTTTTGAGTTGGTTTTCCCCTTTTGACCTTGCCCACGACGCGGACTCAAAATCCACAACCTTTTTAATCAGCAACAAACAAATAAATTCCCTATTAAAGTATCAAAATAAATTCTCGCATTTATTAGCTTTTCAATGTCGCTTATTTGTCCTTTCATTCTTTTCTAATCAGTTGCATTCCACTGTCCTTCCCGTTTAAAGTATCAAAAAAACAATCTCCTCTGATCAGCATCAATTAACAGCCATTCCCGCTTAAAGTTTTAAAATTAATCTTGTTTGGTTAGCTTTTCAATGTCGTCACATGTTGTTCAATCGCCATTCCTGTTAAAAAAATTATAAAAAAAACAATGTCGTTTGGTTAACAACAATTAACTGATACCGGTTTAAGTTTTTGTTCCAGTTTAAAATACAGGTTTAAGAAAAGCAATCTGCTTCAGGAGCTGTCATTTCTGAATAGGCAACACTGTTCTAAATACCCATTGGAAAGCACCCGCTTTTGACTTGGTAATGGTTTTTTACCCGCTTACCCTAACCTAAGCCAGGCCTTTTAGAGTGTAAATGTCAAAAAGGCAACACTTCTGAACAATTGTTGCGAAACGCCAACTTTCGTTTTGATAAGTTGCTTCTTTTTCCCGCTTACTCTAACCTAAGCTAAGGTTTTTAAAGTTTAAATGACGAAAAATGCACAAAAATCTGAATATTCGCTGCAAAACGGCCACTTTTGTGTGGATGTTTACTACTCTTACCTTTAACCCTAACCTTAGCCAAGGATTTTTGATAGAATGGAAATGACAAAACAGCAACATTTTACTGAATACCCGTAGCAAAGCTCACCTAAGCCAAGCCTTTTAAAGTTTAAATGACGAAAAATGCAAAACTTTTCTGAATATTCGCTGCAAAACAGCCACTTTTGTGTGGTATGTTTACTGCTCTTATTTTCAACCCTAACCTTAGCCAAGGATTTTTGATAGAATGGAAATGACAAAACAGCAACATTTTACTGAATATCCGTAGCAAAGCTCCCGCTTTTGTTTTGAATGTTTACTTCTTTTCCCCGCTTACTCTAACCTAAGCCAGTTCTTTTTGATCGAGTGCAACAAAAAGCAACACGTTTCTGAGTACCCATTGTGTAAAACGGTCGCTTTTGTTTTGTTATGTAGCTTTTCTATCCTAAGTGATGCATTTTCTATGATTAAAAAAACAAATGAAGGAAAAAGCAACAATTTTCTACAATTTACTGAACACCCGTAGCACTTAAAGCTCCCATGTTTACTTCTTTTCCCCGCTTACCCTAACCTAAGCCAGTTATTTGATTGAGTGCAACAAAAAGCAACACGTTTCTGAGTACCCATTGTGTAAAACGGTCGCTTTTGTTTTGTTATGTGGCTTTTCTATCCTAAGTGACGCATTTTCTATGATAAAAACAAATGAAGGAAAAAGCAACGATTTTCTAAATACTCGTTGTAAACACCGGCTTTATAAAAAGTCTACCTTGTAAAAAGAGCGATCAACTTGCAAGCGATTGTTTTAAAAACTCGTTTTTTGTGAAAAAACTCCATCGTCTACAATGGAGTCCTTGCAATTCTTACGATTGTCTCGCTTGTTTGTTGTCGCTCTTGAGCAAAAGGCATCATGATGACTAACGTCATGTGGAATGACGATTTGAACTTTGCATTGTCATTAGAAAATGGAGTATGAGTATTCAGCTGATGATGACTTAAATAGCAAAATTGGCTCAAACTTGTAAATTTTAATAGCCAATCAACGTAGCGGAACGGACCTGACTTACACAGTTACTATCATAGTATTATAGATTATACTGAGTGCGTGTGTCTGAATCTGTCGGTATTTTTTCACCGGCCGTTCCGTTCAATAAGCACCATAATTCAAGCAGCGTCCCAGGAAGCTCTCTTTCATATTATATTTCGCTCAAAAACATACCATTCCTTTTCTATTGCAAGCACATGCGTACGCGTTGAATGCTCCAATGTCGGAATGATTGCGCACGCTAAACAAATGTCCGAACTTGTGTCCGGTGGTGTGTCCCGTGTCGTATCCTGTTTCGCACATGTCCCGAAAATGAAGTTTTTTAATTTATTTTCCGGGCACAGGACACGGCTCAGGACACAGCTCAGGACACGGCTCAGGACACGCGGCGGACACGAGTTCGGATGTTTTTAGCGTGTGCCAACGTAAAAACCACACCAGAACCAGATAATTCCGAAAAAAGGTGGGTGGCATTTCGCAGCTGCATGGGCGACATTCAGGTTAGAGCAGTCTTCATTTTTTTTGTTCGCGCGCCGGTTCCGGAAACCCCAAGATACCAAACTCCGGCGGAAACGGGCAATACTGCTCCGAGCCCAATTTACCCTCGGCTCTGGAGGGAGTAGACCATAAGATCTTGTTGGTCACTTTAGTTTCTCCATTGTGTGTCTTGTCCGCAGCGAGGTTCGAACTTTCCCACCTACAGAACGGTAGACGAAAGCCCTACACCTGCGCTACAGACGCAACTATTTCTCGGGGCATAGGTAGGACTGCACTAAAAACACGTCCTCTCGGGCCACCCATGTAAACTGCTACATGCAACTGCTTTTGCGAGCCTGGCAAGCTGACTGGTTTCATTCAACCTTCACGACCAATCAGTGCGTTCATCTCAAACACTGGTTATAAAACCGGCATTTTTGGTTGCTTGTGTTATAAAACATTATTAGACGGTTTTTTCACGTAACATTTCCAAAAAACGGTAAGCTGGAATAATAAAACAAATAAATTGCATTGCATACTCACTGTCCGCAATAAGCTTTACTTAAAAGTAAAAAAACACGCATGTCCAAATGTACAGTTTTCATTTCACAGAAAAGCGCACGCCATGCCATAAAAAGCCATTTTATCATCGTTTATCAGATCATTCTGAAAATAAAAAGTCATAAAAAATCTGTTTTCAAACTAGAGGTATTTTTAAGAACTAAACAAAAACCTTTACTTCATTTCTATGATTGGATATCATTCCAAAAAAATATTATTATCGAAATGAATGGTCAAAGCAAGCTAAACAAGCATACAATGTAACAGAAAAAAAACATGCACACACGCGTGTATTTTCACCATGCGCTTGCTTTGTTACTACCCTCTGCTAATGAAGTTCTTCTCCTTGCTGTCAAGTTGACTTTCTGTTTTATGCTCCGCGAATATGATTATGGCACAGAAGCACGCAAAGAACGAACCAACAAAGCTGTCGAATGCTTGAAAATGAAACGGACGGTTGCTTGGAAACTTTTTGCTGGCGAAAGTTGTGTGTTGTCTCCTTATACGCTCGCTAGCGCATAATTATGACATGTCTTCTTGTTGCTAACATATGTTCCAAAACACAAAGTTGTTGTGGAACAAGCTCTTCAAAATACGAAGCCACATCCAAACCTCTCATGCAAAAGATTTTTGCTAAGGTATGCGCTTTCTGACAAGACTGAACTGTTTTGTCCATGAAAACAAAAACAGAAAACATGCAAAAAAGGATTTGCGATCACATCAAAATGGCTATCCTTTTTGCGTGAAACCAACGCAAAATGTGCGGATAACTTTTTTTTAGCGTCCGATAGACTGTGTTGCTTTTTTGGTCTTTCTTTTATGACTGACATCTCCGTTCGCATAACGACATGTTCTTCAATCGATCCATGCACCCTGCTGTACATGTACATAGTTTCATAGTAGCACGCGAGCGAACGTCGCGCCAGGTACCGTGTAGATTATACAGGGTGTTCACGAAGTATGTGCAACACGTGAAACTTCAGCTTTTTTATTGATAGTGTCCTAAGAAAACACAGACAAGTCCATCCTGTGTGAACATAAGTTTCAAAAACCAAAAAGAAAATGATGTTTGCAACAACGTTGTACAAGTACTGCTTACATGTACGTCAATCAACATTTCAAACTTTTCCTAAACAAGGAAAATCACCATTTTTGGTCAGCCAAATAATAACCTACGACGTAACGATCAAATTGTCAGCATAAGTATACTAGCATTTTCGAGACACCCTGTACGCATGGGCACAGGTACAATCTGGCAACGCACACGCTTTTGCTGTGCCCATGGTTTTGGACACGCTTGTATAACGCTTGACACAACTATACACCTTGCTTCTAAAATATAGTCCCACCCAACCTGCCAACCCACAGCTCCAGCACACACGAACCTGCCTACCAGGAAGCCGCTTATTTTTGATGTAGCACGTACGTACGTATACATTGTATGCATTCGGCAATTTGGTGTGACACGTCACATGTGTGTTAGCATTATCGCATCTTATGTCCAGCTTATTTTCAACACTAAAAGCGATGTTGCGTTCAATATTTTCAATCGGTGATTTGAATTGTGTTCACATAAGATACAATATGCACATTGCAGCACTGCTTAATGCGGTCCTTGCGCGTTTCTACAATCGCGCTGTAGCAGCTAACATTTGTTTATAGACAGCAGCGAACTTCATGTCTGTCTGTATTATCCGACAAAGAACACGATCACATTAGCAGATTTCAAACAAGAAACGGCTGTTATCACTGTCAAAGAGTTGCGAAGATCAATTCTTTAAAAAATGCATTTCAAATCGATCTGGTTGATCTTCTGGTTGTTTGAGCAGTCGACCATGGTTGTTGCAAAGTTCTCACGCGGTGTGCTCTCCACAAAAGAGGTATGACCTATTTTTTTAAACGTGTCCCACTGAAATGACGTCATGTGCCGCCACACATGCGCCTGCCGTTCACAGCAAACCAGACTTTCCGTTTAGCCGATTTCTTCACGTAAACAAATGGTGAATGTAGAATCAGCCACACCAAACTGACATTTTAGTGCCTGTACTTTGACAAACGGGCGTTTTTAAAGCAAATGACGTCATTTTAGTCCGGACACGTTTGAATAAATCTACAATAGAAAAGAAAGCCTTCTGTCTGGACCACATTATGAGTGATTTATTAGTTCAAAATACTGAAAGGATTCAATCAGAAAATTCGGCAAAACACGAATTGTACCGCTTTTCAGAACTGGCAGTACCTCGATCGCTTCTGTTTCGTATCACTGGTCGGCCAGTTGCACTATTCATTCTATTATCCAGCGGTTGGTTTTCCGTTTTCTGTTAGATTTGAAACAGTTGTGCCGTGTTCGCATTGGATCGATTGATTTTGTGGGTGTCTTTTAAGCTATTTGAACTTCGAGCCAATGCGAAGAGGTAAACTAGGATTATAGAGCGGTGGTCGATTTGTTTTTTGAAAAGCACACTGTATTCTGTGTTTTTGTGACTTGAAAACATTGTTGTCAGGCTTATTCTCCGCAGCAGTTGTACCTGTATTACGACAGCGACGACCAGTGGCCAGCCGTCTACAAAAGCGGCAAAGTTCGTTGTTTTTGAATGATTTGTTTTCACATAAGAATGTGCTTTTTTAAAATTATAATTTAAAAAAAAACTTTTGAATTCAGACTTGTCAACAAAAAGTGGCCGCATTGAAGCCAAAATATCATCAGCTAATTGAGCTCAGTCCACATATCGATTCAAATTGCGTATCTGTAAAATCCGCGACAAAAGAAGAATGGATCGAATGCACAGGAATGAGAACATTCAAGTCTGGTACTTGGTTAAAAATAGGTTTTTGAGTTTTTCAATGCTAGAAAAGCTTTAGAAAGGTTGAAAGTTCCAGAAAGAGAAACGGACATCATTCTATCAGAAGCGTTCAAAGCAAACGGAAAAAACATGGTTGTTGCAAAAGGTTTCCGATGATGCCTGCGGCTCGTTTCAAACTAGAACACGAACAAATTCAGCACCAAAAAAGTTAGGATGCAAAGTTTTACTTTCAGGTCCGCCAGAGAACGTTGGTGGTATTTAGCGGTCGGCAACTGCAATTCGACCAAAGGACTGTACGTCGAGTACAACTTAACAATGACAAACGGACGAGAGGACGATTATTGGCATTATCATTTCTCGGCGGATGAATTTTGTGAGTGACAAAAAAAGAAAAATAGTGGCACAGATATACAGTAGGTGCTCATACTAAGTGTAGCACTTTTATTGAGCTTTTATTTTTGCTCTTCAATATGCATTTGCGTTGCTGCAGACATCCTGCCGACGGATTTGCTCTTTTTGTTGGTCGAAATCTTTGTGCTCGTCATTTCGATTGCGGTTGCTCGTAGGTTTCTTCCGTCGCTTTTTTCAGATGTTATTATTAAAGTTTGATTTTTAATTTTTGTTGTTGTTGATCTTGGATAGTTGGATGTGATTTGTTTGTTTTTAGTGACTCTCCGATCGCGACAAATGTTGCACGTCACGTACAAGTTGTACATGTTCAGTGTGCTCTGCGAATGTCTGAGCTTGGCAGCGGATGTCTACAGCGGCTACAAGTACGCGCACAGCGGTACGTTGTGAAAAAATGCGTGCTATTTCCATTCTTTTCACTTTGATCCGTGCATTCACACGTGCATTCACACGCCAGTAACGCACGACGGAACGTTCTCTCTGTCTGTCGGCTCTGTCTTAAGCGCCATTCATGGAGGTTGAAGCGCGTCAGCGCGCTTCAGCGTGCGTTACACTTCGCTACACATTCATGGAGCAAAAAACAGCGCAGCTTCAGCGCGCTTCAGTTAACATACGCACCGCACGTTCATACGCACCTTTATGTTAGCGCGCGCGTCAGCGCGCGCGTCTACGCGCTTCAGCGCGTGCGTGCATAAATGGGCCTTTACATCGCTGTTGTGTGCATGGAAAACTGCGTGAATACGTTTGCAGTGTTCTTTTCTATGTGCCTTCATCTGTTTTCACAAAACAAACACAGGCGTCGAGGCAAGACTGCTCGTGCTGTTCGGCCGTCTGCTCCGTGCGGGCAGTGTCCTGGTGTTTTTGTTGCTGTTGATTCTGTTGGCGAAAGGCTGGACGGTCACGCGAGGTCGACTGTCAACCAGCGGCTCGTGGAAGATCACGATCTTCATGTTGCTCTTCGCGATCGCATACGCGTCTCTGTTCATCTACCAAATGCGGGTGCGCCACACTTGCTTTCTGGTCCCGGCCATACATAGGCACGAGTCAATCGGCTTGTCTACCAAAAGCGGGCTTGAAGCATGTTTTAGGCCAGGTCATATTGAATTGACTGGTCTATCAAAAGCGGGCGTGCAGCATGTTTTTAGTCTCCAGCACCATGTACAGAGTCCGCAAAACTTTTTTTGGTGCAGTTATTTTGATGAAAACGACCAACGTTGTTTGCTTATGGAACTTTAGTCCAGCTAACATGACATTCGTTAGATTGGTTTGGAGTACTACAGGCCTGTATTTCAGGCATTCGATCCTGCCGAGGTGCTCTACCTGTACCAGAGTCCCGTCGGCTACATGATCATAATGCTTCGACTGCTCGCATGGGCGTGGTTCTGTTACGCCATTTATTTCACGCTCGTTCATTATCCGGAAAAACGCCACTTCTATTATCGTTTCTCGTGCATCTACGGCCTGTGGTCAGTTTCGTTATTCAAAAGCCTGATGCTAAACTTTTTGTCCCATTTCATTTTACTTTTCAGCGCTATTGCTGAAATTTTTTGATATCGTGATGTTGTTATTCGGCAGGTTCTGGTTCGGCCCGGTGGTGATCATTCTGTGCAACGAGGCTTTGGATCCGTGGGTGCGCGAGAAATCGGCAAACGCGATCGAGAATGTTGTGGCGTTGTACGGGTTCTTGACGTTTCTAGTTAGTGAAATTCTTTGGTGACCTTTTTAGTTTTAATTCAGACTATTCATTCAACTTTCACGCCTGCGGTACGTGCAAATAGTGAACGGACTCGCAAAAATAGTGCGACAAACATGAAGTGACCAGTCATAAGCCCGTTTGGGCTCAGTGTACTACGCCAAAGAAAGCACCAATAAGTTGACATTCATTACGCTTTCGAGATACCGTGGAAATATTTCCATACTTTTGTTTCTTTGTGAACAAAAAAAGTACATACAATGGTAATTAGTGCAGTAGTATAATACTAAAACAATAGTAAATAGTGCAGTAGTGCACTAGCAAAATCATGCTTCATTTCCTGCAGTACCTGACGCGTCCGTCGGCTGCCAACGCCACATTTCCGTACCACGTTCGCACGACGCAGATCGCGGCCATCAACGAGGCGGCCGATTCGAAGCAGCGACACGACGACGCCACCGATCTGCCGCACCACGCCTATCAGGTGCACTACTCGGCCGACAGAGACGAGGTGTTCACCATATGCAGCGGCCGAAGACAGCTCGTGCACGTTCGTTCCTTGCTTATTACTACACACTCAAACATCCATTCCAAAATCCATTCCATGCCGAAAATTTTATGCCATGCCAAAAATCTCTGGGCTGCCATTTTTTGACTCTGGAATATATTTTTTTGGCATGGAATGATCTTTGGAGCAGATTTTGTCACGGATTTTGTCATTTTTTGAGCGTGACCTTTTTGATGATTTTCATAGTGCTTTACTTCTCATTCACAGTGTATACTCCACTCCATTCTTTCCGTTTAGGGTGTGAAACAAAACGATCATTCTAAATGTTCTAAAACTGCAGAGCGGGCAAAGCTCGACTGTCTGCAGCAGTCGCCGCAGTAGAACGAACAGCGCTGGCTCCGATGAAAAGCTCGCCCCTGAAGAGCCACCGCCAAGCTACGATCGACTGAACAATGTTGTTGCTTGAGGCATTCTTTACATTTGTGATTTTGTGCAAGTGTGTGGAAATTTTTGTTTTTAAAAAGATTTTTATTTTGAAAAGTTGAATCTGTGGTGTGATTGTTTTTTTGGATATTTCGGTCAATTGTTATGTTCCAATTGCTACCGTATTTGCTTGTTGTTTTAGCCTGTATCGGTTCTGAAATGTTGCGTTTTGTTCATTTTATGCAATTTTTTGTCGTGTGGGTCTGGCAGCTCGTGCCCATGTAATTCGACCAAAAAATACGGTTTTCAATTGAGATTGTTCTTTTTTTTGTGTAAAAATATATTGCCATAATATCGTTGAAATCTCAACCCGTTGTCATGATACGTAATTTTACCCATAAATATTAGTGGTGGTATGATAATGTTTTGTGATCTTAATTGCGCAAAACTTTGATTTTGTAAGTTCTGAATAAATTCGCTTGATGAATTGCGTATAAGTTTATTGATTACAAAATAACAAAAAATCAACAGTTTGCAAAAACTGCCGCCAATCAATTACGTTTGGATGGTCACGCGGTTTGATCGCAATAATGTACGTGTATGAAATAATGAACGCATTCAAAAATGGATTTCCTACATTCCCGTTTAACTGTCGAAATATTATCATATTTGGTAAGTAAGAAATATTGTTTTTAGAAATGAAGAAACTTAGAATTTTAGCGCTTAGTATAAGCGAAAGCGACAATCAATTGTCGTTTGCTTAATGCATCAATTCGGCAAAATTCTATCTTCTACCATTTCCTTAGAAGTGCCATCATAAAGTCTTGCATATAAGACCCCCTCCCATTTATAAGTGGCCTGGTGGTAGTGCGTTAGACTACACTCTGTGCGCTCGGGGGCTCGAGCCCCGCCGAGGGGTGTATAGGCACTTAATGACAGAAAAAACTCGATGGGCGCCCTACTTAATGGCGTTCTGTACGCTTCTCTGGGTTAGCCCTGGCTAAAAACATCGCCTAAAAATCCCAACAACAACAACATAAATCTTTTTTGTTTTGCTTAATTTTTTTTGCTGCGGAAACCATTGGAGATCTCTGACGTTTTTAAAATGCGATGAAAGCAAAATTGAAATACTGAAAACTAGCTTGAAATCCTGAGTTTTTAGCAGAAAAAAAACTAGTGAAAAGTGCAGAAACGTTACTTTGAATTTGGAGAGGATCGACCAAGAAGGAACACATCTCGCTGGTAGAGGCGTTACACAAGATCCCACTTTTTTCAAATTTTTATGAAGGGCGACTTGTTTGCACGACTTTACGGTAGTCAGGAAAATCTAAGTAAGATCATGCTTAAAAACGCGTTGAATTCATTATTTTTCGGGATACTTTTGCTATTCACGATCGTCGTCGTAGTCCCCAGCATCGCCGTAGTCGTCGACGTCGTCCGCAGTCGCATCCTGATACTGTTGGTATTCACTGATCTGATAAGAATCAAAGTATCTATATCAGCGTTGATTTTTTTCATACTCGGTGCATATCACAAATGCTACAATTTCGTGATCAAAATTAGAAATACACAAACGTGTGGAAAACGATGAAGTTTTTCAAAAAGTGACCACGGCTTTGTACAAGAAAACAACGTTGCAACGAACGAACCAAATCGTTCATGTTTGACTCGGCCTCTGTAAACTCCATCTCGTCCATGCCCTCGCCCGTGTACCAATGCAGGAACGCCTTGCGACGGAACATTGCTAGAAAAACAACACTAAAGATGCGCCCGCAATTACAACGTCGCAGGTGAGATTTAAAATTTTGATGTTGTGTCCGGAGCAAAGGGATTTCTTTGAGGATGTCTCCGCCTCAAACTGAGAGAAATAAATCGTTGAAAGGAACGGTGAAAAATTGGTTCGAAACGTCACAAAATGTGTCTCTGGACGCGGCACACATCGCGTGAATTATTTTTGCGTTTGTGCGGTACTTTACCGACAAACTGCTCGGAAATTCGCTTGAACAATTCCTGTATGGCGGTGGTATTGCCAATGAAAGTGGCGGCCATCTTCAGGCCTCGCGGAGGAATGTCGCAAACTGCCGTCTTCACGTTGTTCGGAATCCATTCGACGAAATAGGCGCTGTTCTTATTCTGCACGTTCAACATGTTCTCGTCGACTTCCTGCAAGATGTGAACAATGAGCAATGTGTATTGTGTAGCTTAGTTTTAGTTAGTTTAAAATTATTTAATTTAATTTAATTTAATTTAATTTAGCAAATAACACTAAAATACAAGGCCGCCATTTTTCGTCGCAGTTTTTTTCCGCTTACATCTTACAGGCAAACTGGCTGCGGTTTGCGTGACCCACCAGACAAACTAAAAAGTATGATTCTGACATAGTCCAAAAAGGTCGGCGAATTAGGTGCGGCCACTTCATCTGGCAAATCAAAGGCGCCTTGTCTTCTATTTGGTTATCCTGAATCCTCATGTTGCTGTTCTAGTCGAAACAAACGCAGGCGAACTGTACATGTATAGATAGCAAAATCGAACATTGCGTTCAGAAGTGCGTGCGTGCTCAGCAATAACCGCTGACAAAACTCACAAACAATGGCTAAATGGAGACCACTGAAGCTGCACAGTGGTGCTGCGCCTGCACCACCAGCCTCACCTTGGTCGACATCCTGCCGCGGTAAATGGCGGCCGCTGTGAGGTATCGTCCGTGGCGCGGGTCGCACGCGGCCATCATGTTCTTCGAATCAAACAGCTGCTGCGTCAGCTCCGGCACCGTGATCGCCCGGTAGTGCTGGGTGCCGCGCGCGATCAGCGGCGCGAAGCCGGGCACGAAAAAGTGCAGTCGCGGGAACGGCACCATGTTCACGGCCAGCTTGCGCAGGTCGGCGTTCAGCTGCGCAGGATTGTGTCTGTCTTGGCAGCTGCTAATTGGTAAGATTAAGACTTTATCTTAAGACTAAGGCATCATCTTCAGATTACGACTTAAGGCCCATTCATGCACACAAATTTTTACGGCACGTCACGTCACGTCACGTCACGTCTTCATTCATGATGCAAAAAACAACCATCCGGCACGTCACGTCAAGCTTTAGATCACGC
This sequence comes from Theristus sp. LFF4_11, assembly GCA_030248135.1. NCBI lineage: Eukaryota > Metazoa > Nematoda > Chromadorea > Monhysterida > Xyalidae > Theristus > Theristus sp. LFF4_11. The sequence goes on along the minus strand of JASANC010002649.1, from coordinate 7,271 downwards.
GCTCGTTCATACTTGCGCACGTCGACGTGCGTCGACGGACGGCAAAAAGAGAGGTATGAATGAAGACGTGACGTGACGTGCCGTGCCGGATGGCTTTAGATTTTTTGCTCGTTCATACCTGCGCACGTCGACGTGCGTCGACGGACGGCAAAAAGGGAGGTATGAATGAAGACGTGACGTGACGTGCCGTGCCGGATAATTTTAGAAACTGACCTAAAAAGCCGTACGTCAACATATGCAAAATTCAATAATTTATTGATTAAATTGGCATTTGTGTGTTTCAAATATTTCAAATAACACCGCGCTTCTGAAAGCTGTCCAGATTTGTTTTTTTTTTCGTTGTTTATTTTCGTTGTTCTTTCAACGATGTCCCGAAAAGTTGGGAGAAACGCAGGTTTGCTTTTCCCTGTTGGTCTCTGACTACTCTGACGCAAAGGCAAAAATTTGTTGGTGAAAACCGAACAACTTCTTTTCATTTGAATATCATCAACTTTTTGAAACAAAAATTTAATTGTAGTCGCCAGGAACTGAACCGCAAGCGCTTGTTTGTTTTCAGCGGGAAATACTAACCGTTGCGCTTTTGCCTCACTAGTCAAGCGCGCAGTTATAGTGCTACACGTGTACTGGGCATCTTAGTGCATGCACACATGCTTTACAAGCTGTGTGTCGAGTGAGCATGTGTGTTCGCTGCACGCTAGCACGCCTGTGGTAACTCCTGGTCCTCATTGGCATTTTTTCTAACCTAACCGTATTAACACCTGAAACCGAAAATTTTCATAATTTTTCAATCGAAACCGAAATCTACCTATTTTTCAGAAACCGAAAAGATAATCATGAAATCAACTAAATTTTTTTTTAAAACTTCAATTTTAACGTGGCTAGAACTGCGTTGCAGCAAATTTTATTATTGCTTATCCCATGATTATGTTCTAATTTGCAGCAATATCACCGCAATTCGTTCAAATAATTGAAAAAAATAGCAAACAAACAAAATGAATACAGAAAATCAAACCATCTTCGCATCTCGACGTACGGCTTTTTAGGTTCGTTCCTAAAATTATCCCGCACGGCACGTCACGTCACGTCTTCATTCATACCTCCCTTTTTGCCGTCCGTCGACGCACGTCGACGTGCGCAGGTATGAATGAGCAAAAAATCTAAAATGATCCGGCACGTCACTTCACGTCACGTCTTCATTCATACCTCTCTTTTTGACGTCCGTCGACGCACGTCGACGTGCGCAGGTATGAATGAGCAGAAAATCTAAAATGATCCAGCACGTCACTTTACCGCACGTCTTCATTCATACACGACGTGCCGTGACGTGACGTGCCGGATATATAAACGTCTTGCATGAATGGGCCTTTAGACTTCAGGCTATTTCTTTGTCTTCAGACTAGACTTTCTCTTACGACTAGGACTTTGTCATAAGACTAGGACTTTGTCTTCAAACTACAACTTTATCTAAATACGAAAAATTTGTTTAATAAAAAGCTGGACTTTGTCTTCAGACTAGGAGTAGGTCTTCAGATTAGGACTTTGTCTTCAGACTAAGACTATGTCTTCAGACTAGACTATGTCTTCAGACTAGGACTATGTCTTCAGAATAGGACTATGTCTTCACACTAAGACTATATCTTCAGACTAAGACTATATCTTCAGACTAGGACTATGTCTTCAGACTAGGACTATGTCTTCAGACTAGGACTATGTCTTCAGACCAGGACTATGTTTTCAGACCAGGACTTTCTCTTCAAACTAAGACGTTGTCCTCAGACTAGGACTATGTATTCGAACTAGGACTATGTTTAGAGACTAGGACTTTGTTTTTAGACTAGAACTTTGTCTTCAAACTAGGACCTTGTTTTCAGACTAGGACTATGTCTTCAGACTAGGACTATCTTTTCAGACTAGGACTATGTCTTCAGAATAGGACTATATCTTTAGACTAGGGCTTTGTCTTCAGACTAGGCCTATGTATTCAATCTAGGACTATGTCTTAAGACTAGGATTATGGCTTCAGACTAGGACGATGTCTTCAGACTGGGACTATATCTTCAGACTAGGGCTTTGTCTTCAGACTAGGACAATGTATTCAGATTAGGACTTTCTCTTAAGACTAGAACTTTGTCTTCAGACTAAGACTTCTACCTGTCCTGGAAATCGAAGACATGTTGTAACGCCGGACATTGTGAGCGATACGAGATGATTGAGATCGCCGTACGTCGGCGTCGTTAGTTTCAACGTGCGAAAGCAAATGTCGTACAACGCTTCGTTATCGATGCAGAACGTCTCGTCCGTGTTCTCGATCAGTTGGTGCACGGACAGCGTAGCGTTATACGGTTCCACCACTGTGTCGGAGACCTGTATAATGTGACACCAGTTTAAAGTAAAAAATGTAAACATACATGTACCGGTATATATCCGCACAATCTGGTACTGGTACATGTGCGATGTCCACGAGTACAGTTTTTTACTGCATATAGCAGGCCTCCACACGATCAACCGGTTTTCGTCGTTCTCCTTTACTGGCCTACATGTACCTCCACTTTTGTATTCCAGGACAATAAAAAGCAACAAAAAGATCTATCGGGTGTCGGAGCCATACTGTCTGTTCCTCGCTTATTCCTCCTGTTCCAAATATATAAATTTATCAGCTTTTCTTTTTGATCAGCTTTCTCCAAAAGTTTTACCTTTGGCGAAGGCACAATCGAGAAAGTGGCCATTATTCGATCAGGGTATTCTTCTCGGATCTTCGACAACAACAACGTGCCGAGACCAGAACCGGTGCCACCGCCCAACGAGTGAGCCAATTGGAAACCCTGTAGAAAAACAAAAAAATATATTCCAGCACACTGCAAAACCTTTTTTTGCGGTTCTTAAGTCATTAAGTCATACAAAAAAGGTTATATTTGGAACCAATTTGGTTCTGCGGAAAACGCTCTTAACCTATGAGACGAGTTTTTTTGTGGGATGTGCACTATGAAGTAAGACCATCCCTCAGCCTTTCGCAGTTGCCGTACCTGGATGCAGTCGCAGGACTCGGCCTCCTTGCGGGTGACCTCGAGTACGTCATCGACCAGCTCAGCGCCTTCCGTGTAGTGACCCTTGGCCCAATTGTTGCCAGCACCACTTTGCCCTGATGTCATGTCCAAGTACAGAACACTATCCAAACAGTATCCATGCTCTTGTTTTGGTAGAAAAGCTACCAGAAAATTATGCCTAAAACTGCTGGTCTGGTATACAGTACACGCTGTATAAGACAATAATATTGCACAGAAACAAAAAAAAACACATGCGCACACACTCGACATTGCGGAGAGATCATGTGCGTGTGTGCGTCTGTGTGTTTGATTGTGACCGTACAACATTACTGTGTTTAGAATGACCGGTTTTCAGACCACAACTTTACCAAAAACAAAGCTGTCCGGTCGAAACAGTTGGCCAAAAGGACCGGCACGAACCGCCTCCATGGTGCCAGGCTCAAGGTCAACTGAAATGAACGTTTATCTTTGAATTATTGCTGGCCAGTCCCTGAGTATTGAAGGTTTATTCAAACTTGTCGGTACGAAACGACGTAATTCGCTTTCAAAACGCCTGTTTGTCGTGCAATGCCGTATCTTCTCGTATTTTCTCATGAATACACAGCACATGAATGACGTCATTTTGGTTCGACACGTTCAAAAATAGGCTAACAAACATCAGTGTACATGCACACCTAAAATGGCTCTCGGCACATATTGACCGCTGCCCGCTTCGTTGTAGTAAACGTTGATGCGCTCCAACTGGAGGTCACTGTCTCCCTGGTAGACGCCATTCGGCTCGATGCCGTGCTCGTCACTGATGACCTCCCAGAACTGAAAATTCAAATCAAACGCGCATTGATTGGCTGCTGCGTCGTGCTGATGTGGCCAATCTACTCGTTTCATATCATTTTCAGCTCGACTTGTATGAAGAATGCGTGAAGAATACTGAGAGAAGTTCGTCGGTGCATGTTTTTGCAAGCGTCACGCTTTTGTTGTTTGAGTTCAACGGTTTTGTTTTCCAGAATTGGTTTTGTGAGTGACGCATGAAGAAACGCATCGAATTTTTCGGTAGTATTCTTTCTTTTGGTTTTCGAGACTCAATGTGTTTGCACGCAGGGATATTTTAAAAACTGGTTATAAATTCCGCGGCAATTCAAATTTGCGGCGGCGTCGCATTGAGGATTCGGATTTTGTTCGTTTCAGCTGTGCGGTGTTTCCCAACGCGTCAAACTTTTGTGCCTACAAACTTTCTCAAACGATAATACATGTTCACCTTGGTTCCGATTTGGTTGCCGCACTGGCCGACTTGCAAATGGACGATCTCGCGCATTTTTTGTGTCGATTATTGTTGTTGTAGTGTGTTCGTTTGAGTTTTTTCTATTACGTTTCAGTCGATCATCACACTGTCAGGAGAAATGAAAAGAAAACAACGACGCCGTCGAAAACCAAGTCAAGAAAGTATAATTGGGTGTTATGAATAATGAATTTAATTTTTCGGCTTCCATTTTTTGGCTTTTGAGTTTCTTTGTTTGCTTTGCCGGTTACCATAACGGAACAATAGCTTTCTCGGAAACTGACACCATGCGCAAAAACCATGAATTTTGTATGTTTTGTTCTCAAAAGTGCCAGCCACACTTGCCATCAATTGCATTGTCAACGAAGGAATGTCAATCAATGGAACAACGAAACCAACACAAAATGATGGAATGTAAGCTAATTGATGGCATAAAGCTGGAGTAACTTTTGGAGCGGTATCTTTAAGTGGCACAACTTCCTAAAAACGAAAAACATTTTTTTTAAATAAAAAGCGCCCCTCTCTGAACGACGCGTTTTGGTGTGACAAACGGGTCGTGACAAAACACCAACCCAACCCAACCCAACCCAACAGTGAAAAACGTGACAAAACACCAACCCAACCCAACCCAACCCAACACAACCCAACACACGCGTGACAAAACACCAACACCAACTGTTGGTGTTTTTTAAAAAAATTTTAAAATTAAAAAAATTGGGTTTTGGGAGTACGGTAACGACTCCTAGGATGACGGTAACGACACCACGGGTTACGGTAACCCTGTAGTGGGTCTTGACACGATTTTTCCAAAATCACCCTGATCGTCGCGAAAACTTACTAGAATGTTGGAAACCGTTCAGATAATGGCGGGGAACACTCGTATGTTCAAAATAAAAGGGTTACGGTAGTTTTTGGGTCTTGACACGAAGTTGCTGAAACTGCGTTTTTTCTTTGAAATAGCTGTTAAATTTGTTTCAGAAACATGCGGCATTGTCATAAAACGTCAAATTTGGAGTTCAAGGATTACGGTAACCCTGTAGTGGGTCTTGACACGATTTTTCCAAAATCACCCTGATCGTCGCGAAAACTTACTAGAATGTTGGAAACTGTTCAGATAATGGCGGGAAACACTCGTATGTTCAAAATACAAGGGTTACGGTAGTTTTTGGGTCTTGACACGAAGTTGCTGAAACTGCGTTTTTTCTTTGAAATAGCTGTTAAATTTGTTTCAGAAACATGCGGCATTGTCATATAACGTCAAATTTTGAGTTCAAGAATTACGGTAACCTTGTAGTGGGTCTTGACACGATTTTTCCAAAATCACCCTGATCGTCGCGAAAACTTACTAGAATGTTGGAAACTGTTCAGATAATGGCGGGAAACACTCGTATGTTCAAAATACAAGGGTTACGGTAGTTTTTGGGTCTTGACACGAAGTTGCTGAAACTGCGTTTTTTCTTTGAAATAGCTGTTAAATTTGTTTCAGAAACATGCGGCATTGTCATAAAACGTCAAATTTTGAGTTCAAGGAGTTCAAAACGTTTTCACACGGGGATTAAAAAGGAAGCGCTTGCATCAGATGTGTGCAAGGGGGAGGAGTGAATGTGCTGATTGGTTATTTGCTGCAAGCGCAATCGTCACAAAAATGATAGTAGAGTACATAATAAACAACAACAATTGTAGGCTACATGTGAACACGCATAACAACATATTTACTGTACATGCTGTGACATCATCATGGCTCTAATCAATTGATAAATAATCTCTGGTCAAAAGCCAATCAAATGACACAAGTTTAACACCAATTGATTGTGTTTTGATATGGTTTAACAGTACTTAAAACTTCAAATTGTTTACATATTTATCAATTATCATACACACAGTCAGTCCTACCAAATGTGGCATATTTTTTCACCAAAAAATGCGTGCGAGACTTGTGTGCGTGAAGAAAAAAGCCGAGGTTACCGTAATCCTTGAACTCCAAATTTGACGTTTTATGACAATGCCGCATGTTTCTGAAACAAATTTAACAGCTATTTCAAAGAAAAAACGCAGTTTCAGCAACATCGTGTCAAGACCCAAAAACTACCGTAACCCTTGTATTTTGAACATACGAGTGTTTCCCGCCATTATCTGAACGGTTTCCAACATTCTAATAAGTTTTCGTGACGATCAGGGTGATTTTGGAAAAATCGTGTCAAGACCCACTACAGGGTTACCGCAATCCTTGAACTCCAAATTTGACGTTTTATGACAATGCCGCATGTTTCTGAAACAAATTTAACAGCTATTTCAAAGAAAAAACGCAGTTTCAGCAACTTCGTGTCAAGACCCAAAAACTACCGTAACCCTTGTATTTTGAACCTACGAGTGTTTCCCGCCATTATCTGAACGGTTTCCAACATTCTAATAAGTTTTCGTGACGATCAGGGTGATTTTGGAAAAATCGTGTCAAGACCCACTACAGGGTTACCGCAATCCTTGAACTCCAAATTTGGCGTTTTATGACAATGCCGCATGTTTCTGAAACAAATTTAACAGCTATTTCAAAGAAAAAACGCAGTTTCAGCAACTTCGTGTCAAGACCCAAAAACTACCGTAACCCTTTTATTTTGAACATACGAGTGTTTCCCGCCATTATCTGAACGGTTTCCAACATTCTAGTAAGTTTTCGCGACGATCAGGGGGGATTTTGGAAAAATCGTGTCAAGACCCACTACAGGGTTACCGTAACCCGTGGTGTCGTTACCGTCATCCTAGGAGTCGTTACCGTACTCCCAAAACGCAATTTTTTAAATTTTAAAATTTTTTTAAAAAACACCAACAGTTGGTGTTGGTGTTTTGTCACGCGTGTGTTGGGTTGTGTTGGGTTGGGTTGGGTTGGGTTGGTGTTTTGTCACGTTTTTCACTGTTGGGTTGGGTTGGGTTGGGTTGGTGTTTTGTCACGACCC